>JAUBWS010103887.1:0-10558 GCA_032270445.1 Darlingtonia californica | reverse complement strand
TTAACAAACGAAAAAGTTTCAAAAACTGAGGCGGTCGCTGAACCGAATAAGCAAAACGTTCAAAATATTACAAACAGAACTGTACTTGCAAATAAGGAAACCTTTGAAACGTTGCAACTAAAGAATGCTTTGGCAGAAAAAAAATATATTGAACCTGAGAATGTCACTCAACAAATTACGCAAGAAAATCATTTCAATCCGTTGGTTGGGAAAGGAAATGAAAGGAAAATCTCCAAACAAATAGCGGAGAAACCAACGAAAAGCAATGAAAATGTGAGATCGAAGATTGCTATTGAACAAAACGTTCAACTTAACCCAAAGCCTAAAGAAGAAAATGGGACGGAAATCTCGAACGAAAAGGCAGAGGTATCGAGCAAAATTAATCCGAAAGCAAAATCGCCAATTGCAAAAGAAGAAAAGGTTGCAATCGAAAGAAAAGACGATTTAGTAACCGAAGAAATGAAGAAGGAAATAAAAGAATTGCAAAAACAGCTTCTAAAAGAGAAGAAAATAATTGTTAAAGCCAACGAGAAAAATGTGGAATTACAAAACAGTTTGATTGAGACAGAAAAAGCTCACCAAGGCCATCTGGAGGATTTGAAGAAAGAACGCGATGGATTTCTCTCTGCATTTAAAGAAAAACAAGAAGAGGAAGAAAGGAAAGTAGAAGAAATAGTAAAGAGCCTCATCAAAGATCACAAAAAACAACAAAGCGAGTTGGACAACTTCCGAGTTGAGCTAGAAAGAGAGAAATCGACCATGAAAAATGAGATTTTGAAAGAACGTCAACGAAATAAAGAAATAGTTGAACAGAAGAATGAATTAGCAAGAGAATTGTTCAAGCTGAAAGAGAAAATGAAGATGCCCTTGACTGAACAAAAAAATATTGGTTTGAATGAAATGAACCCATGGCCTCAAAAGGAACAGCAACTTCCCTCAACAGTGAAACAAACCGAAGTGATATTGCGCACAAATTCTAAAAACAAAAAAACTAGAAAGAAGAATCGTTAATTTATTTGAAAATTTCTGTATATTTGAATTTATTTTGGTTATATTTCGTATTTTTTTGTATTCAATTATTAATGATCTCACATCAGGTAACATAACATTTTGCACAGTATTTTTTAGTTTTGTCTTTCAACCTTTCTTGCGAAGTGATATGGCATACTCACCTTATTAGTAGAATGAGTTAGCAAGAGAGCTGTTCAAGATGAAAGAACAAATGAAGATGAATTTGGATAAACATAAGAATTTTGGTTTAGACGGGGTGAACCCAGGGCTTCAAATTGAACAGCAACGGCCACCAACAGAAGTAATATCGCACACAAAATATAAAACTAAAAAGGCTAGAAAGAAGAGTAGTTAAATTACTCCATTTTTCTGTATAGTTCTAATGTATTTATTACATACATTTTATGATCTATGATTTGTATTATTTATTATCATTATTATTATTTTCACACCGGGTAGGAAATTTTATACGTTTTCTTTATTTTGCCATTTTTTGAACTCTCAATGAAATTCTTTACCTAGCCTTTCCTCGTTGTAAAGTTTTTTTCATTGCAGAGTTTAGTAAAATTATCATCGTAAATTGGTAATAGTAATCTCATGTTTTTAGGCTGATTTTGGGAAAATCAACCGGAGATTTTTAATAAAATTTTGAAATCACCCCCGAGCAAAACGAGTGTAATTTGGGACATTTCGTTAAATAACCAACAGTGCCGTAGCCACGTTCGCCCCCCCCAATAAATTTTTTACAAATGGGTCAAACGGTTTTTCAAAGAAAGTGTCACTTTTATTAGTATATTTTTCAATTGATTCTCATTATTTTAATGCTTTTTTAGGCAATCTAGAGCTGTGAATTTTCAAAATTGCCCCCTCGGGCCAAACCATGGTTGGTCCTCGCGGTGTCACTAAAATTCAGCCCCCCTCCCCCAAAAAAAATTAAAATGCTTCCTACGGTACTGACCAACGCGTGATTTCTCCGAAAAAGTCACCCGAAAAAAACCTTGGATTACTTGTTAAGCACATGCTAACCTGCATTTTAAGCAGTAGTTTAAATATTCTTTCTAATAATGCCCCTTGATCTTGACTTGACTCCTGAGAACAATTATTAAATCAATATGTTAGAGTTTTGTTATTGTTTTGGTAGAAGTCGCGAATGACAAAAGTCGAAAATCTAATTCGTATTCGAAATTCGAAAAACACGAAAACACTTTCTCCGGTTGATTTGTAAGTTCCGGTTGATTTCAAGTACCGGTTGATGTCACGTGTAAAATCTCATTCCACTATTCATGGACACGCAGGTGATATCAAACAACCATGTGATTATGCTTGCAAAATCTTTTCAAGGATTATTTTCTCATATTCTACATTAAGAAATTTCACTTCGACACAGAAACTTACTTCGTCGACTTGTCTTAAAATAGCTGTTGTTAAATTATGTTAGAAAAATTGAGAAATTGAGAGGATTTTGTAAGCGGTAGATTGACCAGCGGGTATTACCGACTACAGTCGAATCACCGGATAAGGATAGGTTCTGCAAGAAAACAACGACTTACTTGCGGGTATTCCCGACGACGGTCGAATTTCCGGATAGGGAGAGGTGTCGTAAGAAATCATCTTCTTTTATCGATTTCATCGGATATGAACAAGGTGCATTCAAAATGATATTCGAACTCTGTGAAAAAGAGCATGATTGATTATTTTATCGGAAAAAATTGGATATCTCCGTAGTATTAGCGTCACGAGAAATTTCCGTAAATTTCGTCTCATCTTACGACCTTATACGGAATTTGAGCCCCACCTTCGAATATTTCAGGATTAAAGGTTAAAAATTATGCGACTCGATAAATAAATCACGGAATGGGCAACCGCAAGCCTTCTCACTCGGCTATTCCACTTAACATACAGCTAAGAGTTTTGTAATACCGTGGGAATCTGTGTATCATCAAGGAACTCCCATGCTCCAAATTTTGGAAAACGTTTCCTTCAAATTGCAGATTTTTGGGTGAAAAAACCAAAATAACTCGTCTTTACTTCGGGTAACAATAGGTCAAGCCATCGAAATTCCTATTAATGATTGCATGACCAGATGGAAAAGTCAGGTTAATGGACAGCAGGAAAAAACCTGGTGACTTTGAGACATCTTATTTACTTTGTTAAATCTTACCAACGGTCTAAGTGAAGGCAATTGATCTTTCCAATCAATATCATCAAATTGCATACCATAACAAGTCTAAAAAAATAAGAGAAGATAAGATGAACGAATGAAGTTGCACAGATTGGGCGTCTTTTTTCTTCCTCGTTTTATGTTTGATGACCTAACGCATGAAAAGATCACATTGGATAAAAGGAGCTATGTATGTAAAGAGGATCCCCATTATCCCAATTTTGTTCTAACTTTCCTGATTGTGATTTTAACAATTTCCCGATTTTCAAAAATTTTGAACTTGAGAATTCAAAACTCCGTCGCAAGAACTTTTTCTGATTCTGTTTGATTTTCTGAAGACCATGTAAAGTCTGAGCTTGAAAATTCACAAATTTTGTTAAACGTTCTCCAACTCTTTTTCTGCAGAAATGATTGAAGTATGTAAATAAATTCAAAAATAAGTTTCCATGTGCGATGTAAGCAGCCTTCACAATTATACAAAAGGTCTATATTCATCCATAAATCACTCAGTAAGAGAGACAACTGTTTACCTTTGGATCATATATATGTGACGGTCTATGGGAAAAAGGGAGCTTGGTAAGTTTTACCGCGATCATACTTTAAAAGTCTTATCCACCACCATCCACCCGCTGGCAAAATCAATAAAAAACGTCGCAATTTGCGTGTCGCTTAAATAGAAATGACCTCCTCCGCAGACGTTTATTCATGATTTTGAGAGGTCAACAAGTAAATTATGGTTGGCTTTATGTCCCCTTTTCCCATAGACCGTCACATATTTGGAAGATATAGACATGATCTCGATATCGTTCACCAATTCGCATTGCACATGATTGATTAAGTGAGACAACTGTTTACCTTTGGATCAGAAGATATGGACATGATCTCAATATCATTCACCATTTCGTATGGTTCATGATTGATTAAGTAAGAGAACTGTTTACCTTTGTAATATCGTGGGAATCAGAATCAGAAGATATGGACATGATCTCAATATCATTCACCATTTCGTATGGTTCATGATTGATTAAGTGAGAGAACTGTTTACCTTTGGATCAGAAGATATGGACATAATTTCAATATCATTCACCAATTCGCATGGTTCCTTATGGTCCTCGCTCTCTATAAGAAAAAATTATAATTTTCACTAATCAAAATACACTGAACGACATGGTGTGGTTCAGGGATTCCTTCCATGTAAATTTCAGTAGACAATAAACTGTCATCTTTTTTATGAAAATATATACGGGATTCAATAACCTTTACGCTAACAAATTTCAAATTACATCAGAGTTTATCCCTGCGTACATGTTGTAGCAAAAAAACGGGGTAGATAGCGTTTTACAATTTACGGAAAAAAAGTGACAAAACTTTGACAATAAAGCTCATTCAATAGCCTTCCACACCGGGGAATTATAATAATGACTATGGTACAACATATAGACAGTTTCTCACAACAAGTAAATTGATCATTCATAGTAAAAAAAAACGTCTCAAGGGCAAGTCACCATAATGTTCAAAAGACGTCTTTATAACATTCAGGGCATTCAAAAGATGTCTTTGGGACTATGTTTTGCAATAAATACCTATCATGACGGACTTGAGATGTTCGATTTCTTGTAAATTATCATCATCAATCAACACGTGAAGATCTTGTATTTCATGAGATCTTTTCACTTTCGATTTCTCTTTGAAGAAAAAGATCTTTTCTGGTATTTGCTGCGGATAGCACAAAATTCCCTCTTTGTCAACACACGAAAACGTCTAACATTTAAATAAAAAAAATAGATTACACATGAAGGTTTCTCAGCGAATACATCAACTTACCGTTGCTATCTTACTTAACCCTATTCCGGTTAGGCGATTTCATGGACGTTAAACGGTTAAGGGGGGGGGGGGGGTAAAACTATTTTTGATTGAGTATAGATATTATGCTAATTTTTGGTAAAGAATATCCTTATTACCTCTAGTTTTAAAAAATAGAAAAAAATATGCTCTACCATTTCTACCATCTTGATGACGTCACATTTATGACGTAATGTTAAAAAAATGTACATTTGTTTAAGTTGGAAAAAATACTTTATATTTATACTATAAATACTATATTTTATGATGTTTTTTATACTGATGTATATTAGTTAATTTCATATTCATTGTAAATCTTATAGAATATCAATATTTTTGTTTTAAATGAACTGCAAAGTCCTCTGGTTACCTTCCCTTGGTGCAGTTCGTTAAATGAAGCTATTCTACGTGATGAAGATGACTTCCTGAACTAACAACCAATGTTATTTTTTACATATCATTAGTAGTTGAACTTTAAGTTGCTAAATATCTCTTAAGAACCTCTCCAATCAAATCGATAGAATTTAACTCCGATGAATAAGCCCTCTAGTCTCGATTGATATGCTATTTGTTACTAAACAATTAACAAAATCGCATAGCGTGACGCCTTTTTTGGCAAAGGAAAATGAAAAAATAAGTTCAACCACAAAAATCCTTAATCGACGTTGTCTTTTATATTCTCTCAATTCGAGCGAAATGGGGCTCCGTTGGACATGTCCTTCTCCCCCAATATACACAACAATACAAATACCACATACGTTATAGAGTTGGAATCAGTAAATTTTAAGCAGTTCAATTTTGTAGAGTTTAGTTTAGGCCAGGGAAAAAAGGCCACAGACCCAACTTTTACTAGACAATTGAGCACTGCTCTTTTTAGGTCCCCAAACATCCCTGAAACACATTTTAAAATGGTTTTCAGGCTATAGGTGAAACACTTTTAGTGAGTTTTGAAGGCTGTCAATGGTCCCCCCCCCTTTTGTCAAACATCATCATTAACGCTATAAAAGTGCCTAAGTGGAATGAAGTGAGACACTGTTCCATCATGGACTAGATAGCTCAGTAGTAGAGCAGTTGCACTAGTAATGCAGAAGTCGTATCTCACTTAAGTCATCAGTTTTCCAAAACAGAGGGTTGATCACTTAGCGTTAGGCACTCTTACAGCGTTAATGATGATGTATGACATAAGTCCTCTGAGGATGACCATGATACTATGATTGAAACGCTAGTCCTCGATTGTCCCGTGCACCATCGAATGGTACTGGAATGTGTATCTCGCCCGCACACAGTGGCTACTGGAGTGATTGAGTCCAAAACCCGACACTGTTCCCACATGGACTGGATAGCTCAGTGGTAGAGCAGTTGCACTAGTAATGCATAAGTCGTGAGTTCGAATCTCACTTAAGTCATCAGTTTTCCGAAACTGAGGGTTGATCATGTAGCGTTAGGCACTCTTACAGCGTTAATGATGATGTATGACACAAGTCCCCTGAGGATGATCACGATGTTCTTCCCTTTGAACGAGGAATTTTGAAGGTTTGAATTATAAAATCTGGCAAATCCAATGGATACCTTAAGGGAAGAAATTAAGTGCGGAATAAATTCCGCAAATATATGAAAAAATCCTTCATCCGCAAAAGTTATTCTGCAAAATTCTAACAAACATAGTAATTTGCTTCTTTGTAGTCTTTTTCTTACGTAAAGCGTACCTTTATTCTTAAGTTAATTTTTCCATCTGAGATTATTGAATGTTCTATTCGCAAAAATCAATTCCGCAAATTTCGAAGAAACGTAGCCAAATTAAGGCATTTTCGGACCGTTTATCCGCAAACACAAATTTCACAAAAATTTCTTCCGCAAATAATTTCTTCCCTTAAGTTAGAACATAAAAATAAGATAAAAAACATGGGGTCGTTTGTCAAGTTTCAACCATTCAATGCTGAAACATGAGCAATTTAAGGTAAAAAAAACAACAGTCATTTTTGTCTATTTTCTGCTGGCAGTACCCTTATTAGAACTGTATGGGAAAAAAGTATGCTCTTACTGTAATGCTTCCAACAGTGTGTACAAGGTTGACAGTTCTCGGTAGAAAAATTGGTGATCCACGTGTAATTATGTTCATGCAACATTTGAAAACACTTCGACAGTTGAGATGTTGCAACTAAAACAATAGTGATAAATTAGATAGAGGTTTAAGGTAGCCCGACCTAAGTGAAATCAAGAAATTGCGAACAAACTTCTTACCTGTATCTCAAACAGAAACATTACGTAATTGATTTAAGTCACTCTGGAGTAACATTGGCACAACAGGGTGATTCACGTCATTTTGGCTCAAAGTTTTCGTTTGTCCCGTACGCAACAGAGGTAATTGAAGGACGAAACAAATAGTTCCAAAAACATGTTGCTTGGCAATTTAGAAGACCCTTATTAAGGTATGGTATGAAGTCAATGGTTTCGACTTTAACCCTTAGAGCACGGATAACGTATATATACGTACAAATTTGACCAAAATACGGCTATGCCATTGAAGGCCTATAACTCCTGAGTGCTTAAAAATCGCTTGGTTGACCTATATATTTTCTGAAAGACCACAAAATAAGCTTTCTTCCCAAACCAAAAATAACTAGTTTCTCACTTGCCAGTGTTTTGAAATAATAGTTCAAAATTTGAGAAGGCCCTGGAAATGTTGACCATTTTCAATCAGTAGAGTGTGTTTTAAGGGTTCATGCCAAATATTTTTAAGCAACTTTCTTTGACATATTCATTGGGTGTGAGTGTTACCGCCCATCAGAATAGCTTGATGAGAAAAAAAAACACACCATCCAAATACCAATATTATTTTTGAAAGAGGCGTTGCGTACATGACAAATTGTTGATTTAGACAAAAAAACTGTCAATAAATTCTAAGCAGGTGGTAGTGGAGCTTATCTTAATGCCTTGATCTGTTTCTAACCATTAGTTCTTTCTAGAAATGCCCTTTTGAAATGTTTCTATGAAAGAAAATCTCAGTTTGGTGTTGCATGGGACAAGCGTTTTCTCTTTTTTTTTGAGTCAAAATGATGAGAATGATCCAACTTATTTTTTTCATCTTGAATGTGATACCATTACAGTCTTACCTCGACATCTTCAGATTCATTACTAGCTACTGCAACCTAAAGCAAAAATAAATAAATAACTAAATAAAAAAACGCAATGTTTATACATGAATAGAATTACCCATTTTAAAAAGAATTCATGTTTAAGAGTTTAACCAAATTTAATGATCTGTCGTTGCTAAGTAAATTAGCTTCAAAATAGACAAAAATTGCTGATTCAGTAAATTTCGGTGATTTTTGAATTTCACAATAGAATGTCTTTACAAGTAACTATACCATTTTTCGATTGAACTGCACAATTCAGACGAATCTATCAAAATAAGGCTCATAAAAGCTAATTTAAAGCGTTAGTCAAACAAATATGAAAATGGCCATATTTTGCACTTTAAATGCTCATATCTCAGCAACAAGTGAAACAAAGTTAGAAAAAACGGGCAGATTTTTCTTAACTACTTTCTATGGTATATCTACTCAATTAGTCAAAATCTTCAAATGGAAAACTGTCAAAATTTAACTTTCAAACCCTAAAATCTCTTCCTGTCTGCAAGATGCACACCTACAAGAAACACCAAGATACCAATCATTAAGATACCAATTATTTTTTTGTTTTCTGAAACTTTGTATCATACCCTACAAGCTGGTACAAGTTCAGATTTGGTTGACCCGGACTATGACAGAGATACAACATGTGACAGTGTCGTATGAGCAGAACATTTTAACAATGTACAACGATATCTCTTTACATTATGCCATTGTCTAAACCGAATGTGTGTTTTAAGGGATGTCTACTTATCTCACCTTTGTAGATGAATGATACAATGTCTGCAATCTTGCGCTACCATAGTAACCAACATAAATCCAAATCATTGGATAAACGAGTGGCATTAACGGAAGAATCACGTGACACTGCGATAAAGAGAGAAAGAAATTTTAATTCAACATGTAACTTAGAAATTTTAAACACCGGTGGATAAATGGTTAAGGTGTTAATCTTAGAAACAACTACCTTGAATCTTCAAATATTCACGCCGGGTGTTTATAATTATATTGACATTTCAGGATGTTTTTTTTTCTTTACTTTTCTTCGGATTTTTTTGATTGCTTTAGTTGTTATCCAAAACACACGAATAACTATAAAAATTCCTTAAAAATATTTCAAAGAAATTAGGAAATATCCTGCACTTCAAAACAATGTTTCAAGATTGTTTCTTCAGCTTCAAATTAATATTGGAACAACTTTGTGCGATGATTTTGAGCATGTCGTGATGAGAAAAATTGACATACCGGTAGAAACAAGAGAAGTTCGTAGGCTTGATTAGTACTACTTCCAAGAACTTGCCATCTTATCAAATTCACCACAAATGCCAATATCTGAAAATTGTAATTGTAAAAAAATGATTTATTTTAACCAAGTATTCTTCTTATCAAGTTAAACCTGATCCTACACAACACAACAGACCCATTGTCTAGAATGTTTCTAGTATATACAAGGTGTCCACTGATTTTTAATTTTGAAAATCCAGCCTTTTTCAGCTAAAACCTATATTTTTTCCAGCTTTTTTACCGTTTCAAGCCTAGTTTTTCCAACCCTTTCCTAAATTTTCATATAAAATTCCAGCCTCAGTATGTAAGCTTTTCAACACTAACTGTGTATACCCAATAGGTTAAATATATTTAAAATATATTTATTCAATATACATAGCAATGTGTAAACAAAGAATATTTTTCCAGCTTTTCTAGCCTTAGCTGTTGTAAATGGTATATGATTTCTAGCTTTTCCAGCCCAAATTCTAAAAAATGGTCTTTTTCCAGCTTTTCCAGCCTCACTGGAAACCCTAAATATATTCTATTATATAGCAACATTTCAAGCTAAAGTTCTATGTCTTCTATGTGTTACTTACTAAAGCAGGCCAAATAATGAATTTCTCTGTGATATTGATAACTTGCCAGGCTGTTTGACTGATTTTTGATGGTTGCTTTCTTGATCCATTTGTATAATAGCAACTATTTCAAAACAATGAATTAAGAAATACAATATTATGATAAAAATGCAGAACGAGCATTTGAGCGAAATTCGATGAATACGTGATTGATTGAATAAATGAATGAATGAATAAAATGATGCATGCATGGATAATTGTATGTATGAATGCATATGAATGAATGAATGACTGGAGAAATTAATGAATCAATCAATGAATGGATGAATGAACGAATGAATGAATGAAAAAAATAACTAAACGAATGAATCTGGAAGTTGGATGAAATGAAATTTGCGAGTTTTTGTAGTCGTATTTATTCCTATGAACTAGAGGGAGAACACAGATTCAGTTTACCTGATAATTTCTTTAATCGGTGCCTCAATTACTTCGAAAAGTTGTCTTGGACAAAATCTTGTTTTGAAATTTTCTTCGTCCTCTTTATTTTCTGTTTCAATCTTTGAGTTTGGAAT
>JAUBWS010103865.1:0-10558 GCA_032270445.1 Darlingtonia californica | reverse complement strand
TTATATATACAATAGAATTTTCTTGAAATAAAGAATAAATGAATCTAAACTCTTTGTGGGCTTTCGACCTTACATCGACATCACATCCTGTGATCTTTCTATTTACTTATACCGAATTTTATCTTTTTGAAAATTCGTTTGTTTTCACCTAAATTTAAATCAGCCACAAATCCATTATAAAATAAATTTTCATCTCAATTTAAATCAGCCACAAAAACATTATTAAATAAAATCAAGGAACAGACCAGAACGAGAATCAAAGTATCGCTTTTCTCCTATGAGGTTACCCTATTACCCCCTAAGAACAACCTTTAACCCGTCCAAAAAAGATTAGTATGTCACAAAAATGTCAAACATAATATATTTTGACTTTGTCCTAGATAAATAATCTTTTATAATACGTTTTACATTTTAAAACATATAAAAGGGTTCCTTTACAATATATTTTCCTGAGTCTTCAAGCCTTAATGTTTTGTGTTTTTTCCCTGTACACGAATATGATTATCCTTATTATTTCTTCACTTATCTTATTCTTTTAATAGGGGTAATGAGGGTCGGGGTATTAGGGTATGAAGAGCTCTTAATCTTCAAAAAAAATTGTTTTTATGGCGAATATATATAAAATTAATTTGAATTTTTTTCTCTTCAAAAATAACAGATAATTTACAGAAAATAATAGATAATTGATTCATAATAAAAAACTATTTGCATATCGTATTGTTTATTTTTTGTTAAGTATAATTTGCGGGGCATGTCCTGCCAACTTTGATCCTATATAATGCCATTTGGCAGCAACCATGCAGGTGAATCATACATGCAATTACAACCAGAATATGGAATATCTGATGACTTTGAAACTAAAAACGAAAAGGATCTTTTAATTGTTTGCTAATTGAACCAGATTCGTGAAAAAACAGCTATTATTTAAACAAACATATGGATTCAAAAAACTTTTAATAAAAAAATTAAGCCTTCTTAACAGCATTGACATGCTTTTTATAGCACTGACGATTAAATATATGTTTGAAAAGCTTTTGCTTAAATTTTTTTTAATATATATGTTTGTTTTTAAATAATATGAACCAGATTCATGACATAAGTACAGACGAATAAATGAAATTTCGCATTTATAAGAGAGAATTTGTTTTATGAAACCAGTATTTGAAATCTTTGACATCCTTGCCGTTGGCTGTATACAATCCAGTTTAAGATTTGTTTCGAGTGAAAATATGAGATCTAGGTGCGATCGAATAGTTCACTTTTGGAAGTAATAGAAAGCGAGATCGATGTGACAAGGGGCTATCAATTAAAAAATCAAAATAAGAATCCACATGCCCACAATTCCTTTTTTATTCTGTTATCAAAGTGGGTCATGCTTTCCTGGAAACACCTTCATTGAACCGTTCAAAATGATTGTCAATTACGAGGATTATTTACTTAGGATAGCCTCTTCAGGGTGCCTTCCTGGAATCACCTACAGGGAATTTTATGAAGTTAACAGTGAGGCTATTTTTCACCACAGAAGGCCTCACGACGGAACCGCTAAGTCATAATCTTAGCGCCGTAAACACTCCACGTGAAAGCTTATAAACGGGTCGGTAGATTAAATCCTTGTTAATACAGCCACAAATTCACAAATGGAATTAGCCTGTTTATAAAAAAAAGGTGACCAAACATACTTACAATCAAGTTACATCTTCCGGGGAAGAACCGTTCAGGAATACGAAGTGCATATAATAAAGCACCAACTATATAACATATTGCCATTAAAATTAACCATCCTAGTGAGCTTTGTTCTGATCCTTGTCGAATCCCATGAATAAACAACATATGGATAACAGGAACTATCCCAGAGCATCCCAATGCAAGAAAAACACCTGCAAGTCATAGAAATATAACAATATCAGGAGTGTCACGCAAGAACATAACTCTTAAGTAGAAAGATAACAACAAGAAACGATAAACAAGAACACATAATATATTGAGGATGGCTTATCAATACACATAGTACAAAACATTCCCCTAAAAAATTGTATCCATTTTAAGTATGTTAATCCCTTTTCCTCCTCTAAAAAAAATTAAGCAGTAACGCCCTAATTCCTGGTGGAATCCCTTCCAAAGAAAAACTATAATTTTAATGACGCCTCGTAATTATCGGATATAAAAAGAAAAGATTGTGTCATATTTGTGACTTGCAACAGTTGAGGGTGAAATGTAACTCAATTTTCTTTTCGGAAATCACTTATCTAATAATCAATTAAGCATCCACTAACACCACCTTTTCTTTTATTCACGTCAGAAAATTTGTCATCAAAGCTAAGGGTTCTGACTCCGCGAACACTATAAAACAAAACATCCTTAGATAAAAAATTTTCTCGAAACTTATAGAAGAAATTAGAGGGATACCTGCACGGACTGGTCTGAATGCTGGAGTTGCAAATTTATCCCACAGTGATACAACTATGCTTGTAAAGCCAAGTGTGGTTATACACAATGAGTATGCTAATTTCTCATAATAATGGCAATAAAATCCATAATACATACAAGGGACAAACGACCCCATTATCATACATGCTATCCCAGTGTAATCCAACCTTAAAATAAACAACAAAATATGATAGATGCTTATTTTATTCGCAGAAACTAATTTCGAGAAATTTAATGGAAGTCAGGGGCCACCTTCAGTTCAAACGTGGAGAGGCCAAATCATCGCTCTTCTTTAAGAGTAACAAAGAAATTTTACTTGGGAAAAAACTGGAGGGGCCACCGGCCTCCTGGCCTCTTTTCCACAGCACAACCCTGTAATTCACGATTTTTTTTTGTGATATTTTCTAAATTCACATGAGTCAGTCAACTAGAACATACTTGCTGAATAGTCTTGATGTTTTCTTCGAATGACAAGAACATGTATGGAACAGCCATGAAAATGCCAAACACAACGTTGCACCGGTGAAGAATGCAGAAAATACCATATATTCTTCCCAACCTTTTGGGAAATCACCGATGGAATTACTTGGACTGAAGTAAACAAAGAACATTGAAATGACCACCAAAACCAGGCCAAGAAAATGCGTCCAGATATTGCCAGTTTCTGTGTGGATTCTTAAAAAATTATAAAATTTGATCTAGAATTAGGTTATAATATATTTCAATGCTTAATGGTGTATGAAATAAAAATCAGTAAATTCTACTAAAAGATAGCTGCAAACTGTTAACAGTGATACAATAGAGTTTGTAGTGTACAGAGTAACTAAGTATAGTGGAAATGGTAGCATGGGGTGATTAAAGGATTATTTTCAGCAAACGAGCATGTTGGTGTAAATGTCAATATGAATCAATCTCGTGTAGGTTGAAAGCTTGTAAGGCAGAAGAATGAAAAAGTTTGGGTCGTTAATCTATAGTAGCTGGGATTTACCTGAACATACTACCAAAACATTCTTTGAATGATGGTAATTGTGGCCTGTGCATATGCCATAAGTAGTCATTGTCCCTCATCCAATTTGGGAGCTCCCAATGTGAAACAACACCCCAACCAGAACTTATAATACATTGTACACATTTTTCAGCTTCTTCCACAACATAGTCAAGGTCAATGTTCTGCATCATTCTATATGCTGATGTCAATTCATCCTTTCCTTCTTCAATCACGCGTCTCTAAAGAAGGAGAAAACATGAAAACAAAATTAGCAACAATCGTCTTGAAGGTTACGATTTAGTATTAAGTGAAAAAGGCAAATCATAACATGCAGTTCTAAAAAATATCCGTTCTGCCACAACGAAGAAATATGAATAGTAGTCGTACAATTTGGGTACAAGTTGAAATACTCTTTCGTTTAAAAAGGTCTAGTCGAGAAATATCAAGTTGGAGCAGTGTTTAAAGAAAGTTTAGCTACATTTTCATAATTTTTCTTGGAGTTTTCTGAATTCTGAAATCATCAATCATGGAAAGAAAAAAATAAGTTCAGTAGAGAATTATGAATAAAGTTGTACTCAAGTTACAGGGCAAAATTTCATTTTCAAAATTCTGCTTAACAAAATTAGGAAACAATTTGGTTTTGGGAGCACAACAAGAAAAAAATTTAGATCTGTTTTTCCCCATTTGCGACTTGTTCAATGGAGCAGAGTGTTTCAATTGCAGAAAAGAAATAAATCCTCATTTTTTCAAGCGCTTGCAATAATGGAACTCCCCTTGTACCACCTAACCTAGCATCAATATAAAATGGTCTGACAACCAAAGCAATAAAAATTATCTGTAATTTCATTGGTTAGAAACTTACAATTTCTTTTGCAGTATTTGAATCTGGGTCAAACATATCACCTTGTGCAAATCTCGTTAATTCATGCCAATCAATTTCAGATAACTAAAATTATAAAAAAGAGATTTGCTTGTAAAATTTGAATATTCTTACATATATTCTTCCTATATGAAATAGGCTATGTAGTAGTGAATACATTTGGCTTTCCATGCAGATTTTACACTCTATCTATAATTATTCCGTTTAAGACTGGATTTATTTATTTCCCGAACCTTTTTCACTTTCATTTGTTCTCATGTTGTTCTTCATAAAAATCATAAATGGAAATGCCAAATTTCTTTCTTTCCCAATCAAACCAACAAAATACTGTGTTTTTAGTACAGCTCTGTTGCATTTTCATACAAACGTTCAGTATTTATAAAATTGTTCTAAAATTGTGAATAAAGTGACCCTCAGACAATAGAAAGAAGAAAAGCATAGTTAGAACCCTCCCCATCTGGAAATAGCTGCACTGATCAACTAGATAGCAAAAATGGTAGAAGTTTGCTATGTAAGATTAGTTCATTTACTATTTGACTGTGAAATAGGGCTGTATTCTTGTCAGGGTTGAACTGTTTGAGCTAAATTTGACTCACTTATAAAATGTGGTGGATTCAGAAATTTTTGAAATAGGGGGGAGGGGGTTACCAAAAATTGGGAGGGAGGGGATTTAAACCCCTCTACGAACTATGAAAAAGTGTGCAATTTAGAGGACCAATATCAAACATCATTACCGTTCCTTGGTTGAGATTTTCAAGCAGACTGCTAGCAGTTTGTTCTGATTTTTCATAATCTTCATTGACTTCTTTTTCCTTAGTTAAATGAGCATGTTCTGTTTCATCTTCCAGTAGATCAATATTTCTATTTGATGCAGAAACCATACCCAACATACTCAGCTTTGATTGAATACTTCGGAATAAACATTCCTTACATATCTTCTTCCGTATACCTTCTTCAAATTGTAATTTTATTTTAGCCATTCTGTCAAGAGCGCTTTCACCGAATGTAAGATCATTTTCAGAATATGCTAGTCTTTTTCTTAAACCATTATTTTCTGGAAAAATAGCCCTTTTATCTTCAATTTTTTCCACTATAGAGTCTGAGCATATGCTTAATTTAGAGCTCACAACTTCATTACTTTCTATGCATTTATCCCATGACTCATCTGAGAAATTTGACACTTTATCATCTGAGCAGTCTGATGCTTTATCATCTTCTCCTTTTGCTTTTTTACCACAATGATCTCCAAGAAGATTGGAGGATTCCATTTCACTCATACTAATTATCAATTCTTTATTATCGTTCATGAAGATTTTGCTCTAAAATGAAATGGAAAATATTCTATGTCTCATTGAACTCAAGACAAGCAGTGTGTGATTTTACTGAATGCACTTTGGCTACTTTCATTTTGGTAAAAAACAGTCCATTCTTAGAAAATTCATATTACTAAAACAGCTCTTGTATCTTTGTTCCTCTTTCAGTTTTGTAAAACAAAAATTCATTCTTAGAAGCCAATATTACGATAAATGTACACACGCATAACAATCTAGCAAGATAGAGCAAGGAAGTCCAAATTCCTCTTTGTGAAAAAAGAATACAATAGGAAATACCCACAGATCGCATAGTATACATAATTTGCTCAATAGTACCAAGCAACTCGCTCCTTTGAAGACTTATCTGGCTTTGAATAAAAGAGTTATTTGTGTCTTTTTTTGTCGATCAAAGTAACAATAAAAAAGGTAGAATTAACATAATTATTTGTTATTAAAGCATTCAAAACTAGGTTTTAGTATTTAAAGTCAATGTAATTCTAACAGCATGTTTATACTGGGGATAAATTATGTGAGAGCACTTATTAATAATAATAGTGCTTCATTTTAGAAATTTAAAACAAAGAAGATTTGCTCTAAAAAAAGCAAAAAGCATTCATTCATAGTTTATATTTCGCAGGTTAAAATATATACAGATAAAATATGATGTGGAAATACAACATAAAAATATCAAGTCAAATAATTTTAAGTTTAGCCCTATTCAGCCTAGGCTTTTAAGGGCGGTTCAGGCCTAGGGGGGCCGAGGCCCCCCCTCCCTCCATAACTTTTCTAATATTTCTCATTTTCAAATGAAACTTAACACACTGATGCAACATGGTTCAAGGAACATTTATGCAAAATTTTGTGTAAATTGAGTCACGTGATAAAGAGTTACGTAACAACGACATCATAATTGCAAAACCTCACTAAAATCACCGTCTTGACAATTTGGTGTTTATTTGAGAATGATACTCATATTCAGCATGTCTAATTAACATATATGTGCTCTACGTTCAATTTGGTATCCGTTGATATACAATATAGTAACACTTAATAATTTTTCAAAAAAAAATTCTGACATTTTTGAAACCACTTGCCAATCTTTTGATCATGCCGCCATATTGACTGATCATTACACAAAATTTTTTTCATGAAAACTTTTGCAAGTAAATTTCCCAAAAAGATTAGTCTGTGAAAAGTTATTGAAAAAATTATCTGAGGGGGGGGGGGGGGGGGGGCTGAATAGGTTAACTCAAATATTTTAAGTAGTTTATGTTATGGACAATATTTAAATTGAATTGAAATTGTAGGTTCAATCCGCACTCACTCTGTTACCTTTACAGTAGTTGGAAGTCAGATTAGTTCAGGATCTGTTGATTCATTGCAAACTTGAATTTATTTTATATATGTAAGTTTTCAAACTTTATTTCAAAAATGATTGTTTTCTTATGGTCAAATCCCTTCCCCTCTTTTACCAGAAAGTTCTTCTTGATGCCCCCTAATGCTGGATTTCAAAAAAGTATAGTTTTTTCCAAAGGAAATGCTTAATATGAAACGTGTTTTTGTTAAGTCTATGGCCTAGGTGCAAGCCACCCCATGCAGTCAGGTGAGTGCAAGTGGGCCCTAGCTGGTGGTTATATATTTACGTAGCATGGTTCACAATAATTCTTGGCATTCTCTTGAAAAGATGTCAGAAAACATGAAACATGGTTATGGCTGGAGGACAAGAAAATGTTTAAAAAAGGATCCTTGGATTAGCTTAGACACTTAATTTTACACTTTAATTGTTAACATTCAAAATTGAGCTTTGTAAGTCAATTGCCCAAATCATTCATAATCCATCACATGGAAAAATTCATTTCACTTTGAATCATTGTCATTTTAACTATCATTCTAACTATTCAATTTTTTCATAATTCTTGGGTTTTTGGGAAAGCTTTTTCATAGTGTAGGCAATTGGAACTAGAGCTTTGGTTGGAAAAATGGGAAGAATGGAGGATTCAAGCCTCAATTAAAGATGCCTGAAAATAGAAAATTGATGTTGTTTCCAGCGATCTAGGCTGATTCTACAATAACAAATTTCAAAGGTTCACATCTCTGAATATACTCAACTGACCAGGCCTAATAAGGCTGAAAAGATGAGAGAACCATAGCTAGTATGATGTATAACATATGCAAAGGACCTTCTTACAACAGATTGGCCTGAATACTCAACTTTTCTGACCTTAAATGTCTCACCTGTTGGCTTAATGCTAAAAAAATGTCTCTTAACGCTACAAAACTGAGTTTCTTGTGTTTAGACCTCAATTTAGAAAACTTGATTTTATTCCAAAGTCAATCTGTGTAATACCTGGGTGTTTATTTAGATGATTTAATGTGCAGAAAATTAACACAGTTAATCAAAAAATGGCATTTTAGGAGCACCTTCTAAATTTTCACTCTTTTCTTGTTAGATGTGGCAAACATTTGGACGATTCTTCCAAAATTCTCAAGTAAATTGTGGACAATCCAGCCAGTAAGAGCAAGGATGGTGGTGCCGAAATAAATAATTGACAGAATAAATATCAAATACAAAGAAACCTTCTGATCCTCTTAAAATCCCTTTTACATTTATACACAAAATCAATGTTCATAAAATTAACACAGTCAGAAAATGAAGGTATCACTTAATTAACGTGCATATGAAATTAATGAAATTAACACAAATGACAAGCAAACCACGTTTATTTCATGACTCGTAAATTTCATGACTCGTTAATTTCCTGTAATAAGGTAGTCTTCCTGCATTGTGTCTTCATGTATTGCAACTAGGGCTCCAGCACCCGATAAATTATTACTTTATAATTATTTTTTCTTTCTTTCTTTTTAATAGTAGGGAAACAAACCCCTAACCCAAGAATGATCAGTAGTGGCACAGTGGTATGGTCAGGCGTACTACTATGCAAGAGGTTGCTGGTTCAATCCTCGTTCTTGAAATGTCAAGTTACTCTGAAATTAAATCAGTTATCCTAACCTCTCGCTGGACTGACTTAGTGAAGACTGTTACTCAACCGATTTGCTCATCTGGACCCAAATTTGTTGTGATAGATGTCTGCCCTCTGTGGACCCTTCTGAAAATACCCAATCAGCCGTCAAATGGGTCTAGCATATAGACTCATACACACAACTTACTTACTTACTTACTGCACGATTTAACGTCTTCTGTTCCCAGCAGCTGGGGTTGGATGCGTCCCTGTTTTGACAGCTGCCCGTCAGGTAGAACGGTCAGCTGTAAGGTTCTCTGTTATGTTGAGGGCCGCCATAGCCGTCTTGATGTTGTCAAGCCAGCGTTTCTTTGGACGACCAACATACTTCCCCCGATGTCAAATGAAAGAATGTTCTTTTGCCATTGCTCTTCATCCATCCTTTTTATGTGGCCAAACCATCTCAATCTTCCTTGACAAAGAATCAGTTCCAAAGAAGGTATACTGAGAAAGGACCTTAGATCAGAAGTTGGAATCCTATCAGAAAGGCGCAAAGAACAGATCCAACGCACCATGGCATTATATCGTTCCTCATTAATCGCATTGTGTCAGCATCAGTTAGAGCCCATGTTTCACTGGCATGTAGAAGAACCCCACGAACACAAGCAAAGAAAACACGACCCCTGGATTTTGGAGAAATATTTTTGTTGGTAAGGATAGGAAGCAGTTCACGAAACTTCAACCACGCTGACTTCACCCTGACAGTCACAGCATCCATTTAGCCGCCGCTGTCCCCAATTGTATCACCCAAATAGCAAAATGTGGGCAAAGTTTCCAGCTGATCGCCGTCAACAATAATATTCACACGTGGAGCTACTTGAGGAGGACTGACACAGTTTGAACAGATGTAATCAACAGCGTCTGTCAGTCTTCCTCTGATGCCAGAACAGCGTTTATGTATCCAGTGTTTTCCAGTTGAGCAATAGATGGAATTTGACCCCACACCACTAAAACAGATCCCACAGGGCCATTTACCGGATCTGTTCCTTGAAGAGGTAGAGCCACTTTTGCAATGGAGGATTTTGGTTTTCCTTGTATTGACACGGAGACCTTTAGATTCGATAGCGTGTTTCCATGTTGATAATTTTAAAAGTAACTCAGCAGTGGTATCGGCAATGACGACTAGATCGTCTGCATGGAGCAGCTCCCATGGGCAACCAGTTCGATTAACTGTTTGAACCACCAAAAGTATAGATGTGATGTAGACAGTGTGACCATCCTGATTTTATGATTTATTGGTGTAGCAAGTCAGGCATCTCTCTGTTGTAAAACATGTGAAACTAACATCACAGTATGGTGGTCAAAATCGCATTGATATGGCCCAATTTAGCCCTTGAGATTTTATTAATAACTGGTATCTTTGCTTTGGTCTTTTGGCAGGCAGTCCATGCATAAAATCTAGACTGGAAACTGAAAGTTAATTAGAACCATTCTCAACTAGGCAGAGTGACATGCACCTCACCTTAAAAGACAAGGCGGTATCAATCAAACGCAATTGAATTTTGATTGGCAATGGAATCTATTGAATTCAACAAAACAATAAAAATTCAATTGTGGAATGCAATCAAATTTTTTTAGGATGGATTTGATTGATTCAAGCGTAAAAAACATATGGATATTAGAAAGTTGTAAGTTATTCAAGAAAACGGAGCGTAATCAGAATCAAAGCCAATCAATATAGAATCCAATTGAAAATGTCAGTTGAACACCAATCGAACAAATTCAAATCAATTGAATCCAATCAAATTTTCACATTTTTTGAACTTTCGAAATTCGATTGCCTTTGATAATTGAATTACAATCATCTGATTGAATTTGATTACATTTGATTGATTCAACAATCGAATACACTTCGATTGGCATCAATCACCTGAAGTGGAAAAGATCTTTTCACGTGTGTTAGTACAGTACAAAAGATTAACAATACTAC
>JAUBWS010103854.1:0-10559 GCA_032270445.1 Darlingtonia californica | reverse complement strand
TTCCTTTCAAAGTGACATTCCTGGAAAAAAGAATACATATTTTTTATTTTATGCTCGTTGAATGCTTCTGCTAGGTCAACCAATTATTCTTGAAATAAAATGAAAGACCTAGGGTTTCAAAAATAAACATCAAGAAACTAATTTCATTAAAAAACAATGTTGGTATGACCTACCATGACTTTCTTTTTTGATCAAATCAAGCATTTTGGCAATTACTTACGCCCTTGAAAATAATACCATAAATAAATCTTGTAGTTTTTGGTTGAAGACAGAACTCGTCATTCATTAATGTTTATTGATGTTTTGGCAGGATACTTTATGAAAATTGAAATTAAGTCAATGACGGGAGTTTTCTCTTATTTCTTTGACCTAAAACACACCCCTGTATCAGTGCCCCAGTCAGATCCACTCCAGTGCAAAAATAGCCCAAAAATGACCTTAATTTTTTCCCAGTGAAAAATTCCTTACCCCTGTATCAAAAAGATGTTTTAAATTACCCCACTGCTGGAAGATGATGAAATCTGATTAAATCAGATTTACCCCTGTGATATTTTCACCCCACTTCAAATTCCCATTACATCCCACTTACACCGTCCCCATCCCACTGGGGTGCTGATGACAAATTGATCAGTGAATCCAGTAAGCAGCTGTAGTTTCCCGTAAATAGCTAGTTTCATATAAAATCCAATGTTGGTTCCAGTTTCAAACGTTTCATTGTTCAATCCCAAACCCAAAATCTCAAATATATCATTGTCCTATGTTCCGTTAACGTAAAATAAACTAAAATAAAATACCGGACCGTTCGAGCCTACGACTGTGCCATTTTGATTTGCTTCAGTCCTAAAATTTTATGGCTGAGAGAAATCGGGACATTCCGAGTGAAATTAACATATAAAGCCCTAGACTTGATGTGGTTCCAGATTTCGTACAGCGTAGTGTTCACATTTGAGTAATATATTTTTGTATTCAACTATGGCTAGGCTTTAATGCAAAAAAAGACAGTCAATAATTCATTAGTGCTTATTGGCGACTAGAATGCAAAGACCGAAGACAAAATGATGAAACTGATATATGCCACTCTACAGAAAACACCTTATTATTACAAGTCTGTTGCTGTTTGCACAAGTCTGTTGCATATATGTTAAAAGTTCAACCAATACTCGACTTTCTATAGAAATGCAAGATGTTTACTGGGACTGATTTTCAATGACAAACTCTTGCAAACATGCAAGGCTATATAAAATTATACTATTATTCCAATCAATCAATTTATCTCTTATGTAATGTTGGACACATAGGGACTCGATGTGAAGCACCATAAACATTAGTTACATTAAGACTTGATACAGGAAAACTAGAACTTACTTGACTTGGCACATTCAAATATATCAATATCACTTTGGTATATTCTAATTTAATACATTTCATCCGTCCTGCATGGATAGAAATAATTATGTCTGGTCTTTTTTGGTTACACTGAATACAGTCAAGGGCCATTGAATATGTCATTCCCCATAAACATGATTAGATTCAAAACAGTCCATAAAGTCAAAAGCGAAGACAGACAAGTTTTCATTTTTTACAATCTACAACCCCTTCCAACCTTCAAACTTTGTTGCTCATTGGTTAAAAACAGAAGCCAAAAAAAAAGTTCTTATAGTAATATTTTGTTTTACTTTTCCTTGTAGTCTAGATGAAACAAATACACTGTCAGTGGATGCTAAACAGGCATTATTGAATGTCTCTGACATGAGTTTCTGTGGAACTTGAAACTTTGTGCCACTCAAACTATTGAAATTAAAAACCATTCATTTCAAAATGAAAACTACGAAAGTCTCATAAATCCTTACAACGCTCAAAGTTATGTAACTGAATGATCAAGAAAAAAATGGATTGAAAAAGTCGAATAAAGGCTCACTGATTTGAATTCTGGGTTAACTGAAGAAAAAATATGAGACTCAAGAAAACCTGGCATCCATCACCCGGGAAGCAAACCTTGAGACTTTTTTATGCATGAATATTTATAAAACAAATCTCAGATAATAACCAAGAAAAAATGCTGCAGGTGACTTTCATGTTACTCGCGGTTATGACGTCAAACATTGCTTCTGACCACTTGACTCAAATGTAATGAATAAATCTACAATATTTCATTGTTTGAAGATCAACCCAAACGTAGCTAATATTTGCTTTTGTTTAAAAATAGTTGAGCACTATTGAATATACGTTGCATTTGAATTTATGAACAGGGATAGATTTACTTTGAAAATGGATAGATTTATTTTGAATTATTCGATGAAGAATATACCGTTACCATCAAGAAAACTTTGTTTGAAATTATTAGCAGAAAATGTGGAGAAATTCATTAAGAGAGTAAGATGGAAAGTATTATTTTTTTGCGAAAAAGACAACAACGAAGAAGAACCGATACAATCCAAAGATGGCATCAAGTCAACAAAATGTCCACCACAACGCCCTGACTTTACAAACTTTGAGAATGACTTACTTGACCTAATCCAACACATTTATTTCAAACCAGTACACAGTGATATCAAAGAACTTTGCGCAACGACACTAAAACGATCAATTCCTCAAAGAAAGCTTTTGTAACAGCTGATAAAACCTGAAACTTTTAACTAGACAAAGAACAGCATGACAAGCTATACATGAAGAATGTGACAAAAACTTACAAAAAGACCAACGCGTCAACATATAACACAAATAATTCAGAAGCAAAGTTAATTTAATAGCTCAAAATCTAGGCATTGACGAAAAGGTAGAATGTCTTGCAAAAAACATTTCATTTATCACCCTGAAGGATCACTAAGAGAACTTTGTAAACAACCCAAAGTGTAGATTGGTCAACCCTGCTAAACCTGAACTCGGGAAAGTCAGCAAACAGCTCCTTGAAAAAATCAACAAAGTCGTAAGAGAAACAACGAAAGTCAACCAATGGAACAACTCTGACGATGTTTGTCAGTGGTTTAAAAACATTCCGAAAAAACCCGACTTTACATTCATCCAATTTGATATTGAGGAATTTTATCCGTCTATCTCAAAGAAACTTTTATTAGAATCACTCAGTTTTGCTAAGGAATTTACGAATGTACCGGACGAACATGAAAAACTTATGGACCAAACAGACCGGTGACCCTGACTTCGATGTTACCATGGGAAGTTATGACGGCGGAGAGTTATGTGAGCTAGTTGGATTGTATATTTTGTTTACTCTAAGCAAAACGTATGGTTTAGATACAAGCGGCTTATACAAAGATGACGGCCTCTGCTGCTTCCATAATACCTCTGGTCCACAGTCCGAAAGGCTGAGAAAAGAACTCTCGAAGTTATTCAAAGATAAATTTGGACTGAAGATCACAATAGATACCAACCTGAAAGTCGTAAACTTTTTGGATGTGACATTCGATTTACGCAGAGAAACGTTCCAACCTTATTCAAAACCAAACAGTGACCCATTATACTACATTAACATTAACTCAAACCACCCTCCAAATATTATAAAGTATATACCCAAAGTGATTTACGACCGTATTGCAAATATATCATCCAGCCGAGAAGTTTTTGAACGAGCTGCTCCTTATTACAACGAGGCTTTGAGATCAAGCGGATACAAAGAAAGCATACAGTACCAGAAAAGACCTAAAAAATCAAGGAGGGTCAGATCCCGAAAGGTACTATGGTTTAATCCACCCTTCAGTTTGAATGTAAAGACGAATGTTGCCAGGCGGTTCCTAAATATTGTTGAGAAGAATTTCCCCAAAACACATAAGTTCCGAAAGACCCTAAATAGAAACACTTTAAAAGTAAGCTACAGCTGCCTTACTAATATGTCTATGATAATTTCAACACACAACAGGAAAAATCCTAGGAGACAAGCATACAACAACACCTCCGACTTGTAACTGTCGCAGAAAAGCCGATTGCCCACTTAACGGAAAATTTCATTTAGCTTCATTTACAAGTGCCATGTTAAATCATTCAACAACGACGAAGGTACTTATTATATTGGGCTCAAGGAGAACACGTTCAAGGAACGATGGTACCAACACAATCATACCTTTAGACAGGAATCTAAGGAAAAGTCGACAGAGCTCTCTAAACATGTGTGGAGCTTGAAGAGGTCCGGCATCGACCCAATACTTCGCTGGGAAATTATTAACGCATACCGTAACGGCAGTAAAACTTGCAATTTATGCCTAACAGAGAAATATCACATCATTACATCGAAACTTAATTAAGATCGGAATTAGTATCGAAGTGTCGCCACGCAAACAAGTTTTATTTGAATAACTATAAAACGGTCCCACCGGACAAATGAAAGTCATTTTATATTCTTAGCTCTTTTTATCACCTTTCTTTATTAATTACTTTCTAATAAGTCTTCTATTACCATTATGTTATCAATTCCCAATGGTATATCATTATTTTTAGTACTGTATATATATAGTCGAAATTTTAAAGCAATTTTGAAGTACATTTGATAATCGAGTACAGCGTAAAACTGACAGTTATGTACAGTTTAACATTTTAACGTTTTAAGTTTAAATAAATGAATATATATATTTGTTTGAAGATGAAAAGGAATTTTGAAGTTACGAGGTTGTGAGGAGGTTTGATAATCTTCACCAAAATCTTCCAGAAAAAAGGTTTAACTTAACACGCAACTTACAAGAGAATAACTTTCTCAGGCTATGCATGCTAGTATACCTTTAAGCTTTCAACAGCAAGTTTTTGAAGAAATCAGGTCGCACGTTTTTTTTTCAATTTAGATTTGTTAAGATTTTGATTTGTGTTAGAGGACCTCACCCGATTTATATTGGTGCGGTGAATATGGGAAATACGGGAAAGAAAATAGAAAATAGTAAGTAATAAACAATGGTCATCTATTGATTTACCGTTCCATACCGCACAAGACGAGTGAAATTCAGCATTTGCTTACAGCTTCAACAAGCAATATAGCTGAAATTTCGTAAACTATTCGGATAGGTATCCCCTCGATGCACTAAAGGCTGCTAAATGTAGAGCTTAGAAATACGTAGACTATGTATTATCATTTTGGAACATTAAAAGTTTCAAAAAGGATCATAAATGTTTAAAAGAAATATTGTTAATAAAATGACATTTACTTAAATTTTGTGAGAGGTTGGTCAAATTAATCAAAAGAAAATCCCTGCGTAATTAAATTCGGTAGAATCGGGAAAAAAAATTATTTTAGTTTGTATTTTGAAACCAAAGGGTAGCAATATTATTTTGACGTGATCACTATTATATTAAGCCTGAAAGTACGTCCCATATGAAAACAATGCTTCTATTTATAGATTAGATTCTGAATCTCTATTCAAAAGTACATTACATATCGTATTTGAAAATATCGCAATAATATGTTCATGTTTAACTTCACGAATTATCAATTGCAACATCAAGCACCATCAAGTGTGGGATAAGCCACATACTCTTCAACCTCTTATTAATGTCTGTAAAAACGATGCAAGTTTCACTTTCTTTAAGGCTTTGTCATAATCATGCTTTCAAAGCATTTTATAACATCCTACGTGTGTCATTCTGCGCTTTCTGTCACTATTGTACGATGGCCCTGAAGGCTCACTGTGCTTTTCAATGTTTACATGTGCAATTTCCTCAGGGCCATCAACGGTGGTCTTGAAGGCTCATACTGCTCTTTCGAAAAATGAAACTTCTACTTCTGTCATCAAGGCATAATTTGTCTCGTTTAATCTGTTTGGTCTATACAGTGTGTCCCAGAAAAATTCGGCCAATGTTTTAAAATAGCTATAACTTTTTACAAACTTATGAAATTTAAGAATTTTATACTATTCGAAAGAATTTGTTTAATCTTTTCAAAAATAAAATTTTCACTTTTTGAAAATAATTCTTTGGAAAATATGATGCCATGAAAATGTCCAATTATCTTTTTTTCAAAAAAATTCATCAAAATGAATTTGATCAAAACAATGACGATTAAGGGTGTTGGTAGCTGAAAAATTCATTAAAGAACAAATAGATCATTTTTTAAGAAACAATTGAAATGTTTGTAGTTTTTGATGACATAAACCTGAAGCTTTTGCAATTCCGAACATTCAAAACGTTTCTAACCTCTATGACCCATGCACCATGGAGCGGTCCCCGGTCTCCTTACTCCTGATATCGATTTTGTCATTATTCTACCAAAACATTTTAATCTTCGTTTACAATAATAAGATAATATTGAGATATCAATTTGTTACATCATGATATCTGACAGTGGAAACTAAGTTTTTTCATATTAACACGCAAATAACTGAAAATTATCTCGTGAGATATCAAGATCATGATTTTGAAATCAAAAAGTTTTGATATCAGTTCATGCGATACGAGGTCTCACAACGATAAAACAGTGTCGACTAATTGCTGCAAGACAAGGTATTCAGATAGATAGCAAGAGTTAAAGTAAAGTAATGTTTTATCTTTATTATATCTTTAAAATAAAATATAATTTCATCCAAATACGGAGAAGATGTGCGCACAACACAATTTCAATAGTTTATTTAGAGCTTGTGTTTTTCTCTTTTTTTTTGTGTTTTTTGCTATTTTTGTTTGTTTCTTTTTCTTTTGGAAGGGAGAAGGGTCAGGTATTTCTCAGTCTAAAATTTTTGAATGAAGGATTCCATTCGTAAGTGCCATTTACATTTCCTCAAAAATCATGTAATTTGGTCGATTAATAGTCGCAATGAGTAGGTAGAAGTTGTTTTAAATTTAATTTGGACGCATTTGTTAAAAAAAATCAAAAAATAAACTTTTTTGCCGACCGAGAAGGATATAATTTCCGCCGGTTAAATTAGTTTTTCGCCTTCTAATTAAATCAATAGTTCCGGATAATTTTGTTTACATGTTAATTATTTCAACGAATTATGACCCCGACACACTTTTATATGTGACGTCATTTGTCGTGAGTGGACTGTTATTGTAATCAAAAGGAAAATCCGTGCGCTTATTCAATCAAATTCAGAGGATTCACAAAAAACAATACTGTGATTATTAATGTATGAAATAAATTCGGAATCTTTAACTGAAATAATGTACAATGCATAAAAATATGTTCAAAATATTAATTTACAATATATTTTATAAATTAAAAAGCAAAAAAATGAAAATACATAATATATAGATACATCTTTTACGAAACATTAAATCTTTTAAAAAAAATCTAAAATAAATAATTCAACTGATAAATTTCTTACTCCACTGAATGTTTCCTTTTTTGTTTTTCCACTTTCACTTTTTCTGCGAAATTTTTTAATGTTCCGAAAACTGTTTCCTCTCCCGTCCGCAAAACAACACCGGTACATGATCCTGTGAGAATGCGGGTGCATGCAAATATCATATTTGGAGATAACAAGCAGTCATTAAAGTTCCGCTCATGGGTTCTTTCTTCCACATGTTTTCCTGTAATAATCCGGTTATCTACACTTACATCTCGAGATTGGATGATTCTGATATCAGCTGGAACAATGTCATTTTGATGCAACTCTACTATGTCACCTTGAACCAAGTGTTTTCCGCATATTTCTTTGACATTTCCGTCCCGGATCACCGTTACTTCCGTAGGGATCTGTTTACCAAAAATTCTTTTCCATTCAGATCGAGTAAATTTCTGTTGCTTTGTATGAAATCCATTAAAATTGAGCAAGAATCTTTGTTTTGGACGAACAAAACGATTCTTTCCGGCAACACGAAGCATTTCTTTAGCAACTCGATCAGCCATACCATTCGAAGGATCAGAACCAAGCTCGTTAAAAAGCTGATCGAGACGTAGCATGTGTTCATTGGTGATTGTCGTCAAAAGCATAGGCTCTTGACGGCTTGATTTCTTTTCACAAATATTCAAACTGTTTCTCCTCGACATGTCTGCTTTCACAAATATCACAACAAACTAACACATCAAATTTTTAAATTGAATATTAAGCTGTCGGCAATTTGATTTCCTTTTATACTTTTTTCTTTTCTTTATTGAAACTTTCCCAGGGGACTGTCACGTTACAATAACAAAAGATAAGAGGGTAATTACTCTAAAACCTGTTTCTTGTTTTCCTTAATTGTTTTTCTTATAAATATTATGACGTCAGACTATTATTGTACAAGCTTGAGTACAATAATGACACTAGCAAACAATTATACAATATCAAAATCTATCAAAACTTCGTGTATGAATAATATTTCGAAATATTATGAAGAATTTATAGTGTGTAGGTGATCAGCTTATAGCCCTCATCTTAGAATGGATGATTATTAGAAACTCATTTAATGGCAAATAGAAACTTCAAGAAAAGCTGACAGCTTCGTGAATTCTATTGTATCTTTCCCCGTAGAATAAAATCAGGCCTAAAAAACTAAAAAGAGAAAAATTTAAATATAATCTTTATAACCTATAACATTGTTTCGGACAGATAGCAACTCATAAAACCGAACATTTCCAGTAGTTTCACATTATTTGACAAATACTTCCTTAATCTTTTCCGGTTTTCATCACGATGTCATCTCATGTTTTTCAAGAGGCTTTCACGAAAGATTTCTAGCGGTGTCAATCATGTTATTGAAATAATTTGCTTTATTAAGTAAACGCACAGGAAATTTGAAAATATCCGGGGAGACAGGAGAGGACTTAGAAATCGTCCGGTATGTGCCGCTGAAAACCATATTGTTAGAGGGACTAATTTTAGACATTTTTTACAAGTTTAAATGGTTTGTGGGTTCCAAGGTACTGATCTCTAAATTTCGTGATTTTGCAATCCTTAGCAAAAACAATGGAAAATTATACCCTTACGGGCATATGTCCATAGCTTGATTCACTTCTGTTAAAGTTGCCTTTTTTTGTCGACATACCATTTTTAACGACAGTGTTTTTCTATTTATTTTTGCTACTTTCTACTTTAACTGGCATGGCACCATTGAATTTTTATTTCTTTCTATAACATTTAAATCATCATACAGCTACTGGAGCGCTCAACGTATGCCAACATAAAGAGAACGTGATGCGAGTGGGCACTTTTACTCTGGACACTTGAGGTGTTTTTACTTGTTCTATATTTACCTGCAAATAACAACAAAAAAACCACTTTGTTTTGATAACAGTGTCAGCCAGGCGTCAGATAGTAATTAGTGTGTAACAGGTTATTTATTTATTTATTTTGAACAAATAAGTTAGGGTGAAACTTTCCCATCAGTGGGAGTGAACACAACATCAATCATGTCACAATAATAACAACATGTGGGACATAAAAACAAACTGTATGATGAATCATGCTGAGGTTGAGTCATATATATCACTCCCTGCTCAAGTCCTTTGCGTCATGTGCCATGACCATAGCCAAGTACTAAAATAAAATAGAGGTTTTTAACAGTATCAAGTTTTATTCCCTAATTACACCTATTTTGAAAATTATACCATTAGCACTAAAATCTGCATCTTTTAGAATAGTGAAAGCATAGTACTATATGTAATTTTTGACATTATATATAAATCTTAAGTTCGTTTTCTAGTTATCTCTCACTTGAACCCACTCTTTCTTCTACTGTGGAAAGTCAAGTAGCCTCGTAAAAAATTCATGTACACTAAGGAAAAGAAAACATTTGTGCGTGACGAAATATGAGATAAAATTAATGTCCAAGTCTTACGCTGACATTGTGCCCAAATTTTATACTATCCCAAACAAGTTTCAAAATGACAATTTTGGCCAAATTTGTGAAAAATGCCATTTTTTTGACCTAAAATCACTCATAAGTTCCCATAAGACCCCTCATTTGAAAGCTAGAATGAACCCCTACGTCATAAAAGCAAAATAAAATTTCGTTTAGTTATCGTAAGCAGTTGAAAAGTTATAAAAAAAATCCATCTGGGGGGGGGGGGGGGGTGAAATTTCGCTAGATCTAAATTTCGAGAGACTAAAATTCCACAATTCGCGAATGAAAATTTAACATTTTAAAGACTGTGCGAGATTTTAGTTTCGCGAATAGGTGAAACTTAAACATTTCGCGAGAACTAATTTTCGGAAAATTTTGAACAAATAAATTTCTTTGTAATACTTTTCTTAACAATTAAATTTACAAACAATAGACTTGTCTTTAAGTTCAATAAACGCAAAATTAGACGTAGTCGAAAATCTAATCAAAAATTTCAAAAGCATTTCTATCTTTGCAATCGGAATCTTCCTCAGAGACCTCGTCCCTGTCATTCACATACCGATTTTGTGAGCCTGGAAAACTTTCGATGATTTGGAAGTGGGTTTTTAAAAAAAAAATCCGCCAGAATTTCGCAAAATTTACTTCTCGCGAAATTTTATTTCCTTAAGCTAGTTGCTAGGTATGTATTTTACTGACTATAACAAAAAGACAACAATTTATGTGGTACTGCCGATTAATGCTCAACTGTTTATGCAAATATGAGATTAAAAAAAGGATACCAATTTTTAGGTACACACTTTTTTTTTTATAAGAATTCTTTTTATAAGAATCACAAGGCTCAAAATCGTCAAATTTTAAGAATTATT
>JAUBWS010103853.1:4405-23858 GCA_032270445.1 Darlingtonia californica | reverse complement strand
AATTGCATCAGCAAATTCTGTTACAATTTGTAACTCAGATTAACATGTGAGCACTGGAAAGTTTTAAAGTGCATACCCAGAAAATGTTGTTTGTTGTGGTGTGTCAATCTCGCCTCGTAAGTGTCAAAGCAGCCCCCATTTACGGTACAACAGCTTAACACACAAAAAATATTTTAAAGAAAAGAGGTTTACAACACTTTTTTATAAAGGAAAAGCTGAGTGTTTGCCAGATGGGTAACGGACTCTAGGTCTCAATGATTTTGCCTTGAAAAATATAAAAGATAAAGAATTAATAATTTTTTTAGAAAGATATATAACATTCCTTTAGCTTTTATATGATGTAAATAAAGTTCATCTTGTTGGGGATGTTTTTTTTTCCTTTGGAGACGGTTTTTTGAAAATTCATAAACACCAACTCTCATACATTGAGCATGAGACTCATTTCAGTATCACCATACGCATTATATTCCATACGCATCTCATGCAGTTGGCTGCTATTTAATGGAGTTATTTTTAATGGAGATTTTCCCAAATTTGTATTGGAAAAACCGGGAAAAGGCACTTTCCGTTTGAAAAATTGGGAAAATGTGAATTTGTACAGAGTTTATATAAATTAGCGACCTATTTTAATTTCCAGTGAAGCTTCAGCCAAGAAAAAACAGCAAAAATGCAAAGCTGAAAGTTTGTTCTTTTTTTCAAATTTACTCAGCAGCAATTATTAAGCAAAACAAAATTCTTTAAAAGCATTTAAAGTCTATAAATAATGTTAATTAGGATCGCAAACTCTTTATATAAATTTCCTTCGCAAATTCACTTGAAGTTGTATATAACTACAAAAAACAGCCATTTTGGAATCGTCAGTGTTTGTTCAGGTAAGCAAGCGTCCTGGGAAAAATTGATGATCTCATGCAAATGGATTTCAAAAGTAGGCGTCCCTGGCTAGAGTATCCAATATACCAATTTGGGCATTGTCGTTGCACACTATGGTCAGGGCCAAAAAGCTTGACAAACTATCTATCCTCCCTCGATCCGGGTACTATGCTGTTGAAAAAGCGTCCACCGATCTAGAGGCGTCCCCTGATGGGGTAAAAGTGCCGTACTGTCATGAGTTGGGACAATCTGGGAGTTTTTTATGGAAATCAAGTCTTTCCGGCGAGTAAGTATTTTATACTTGAGAATATATATGTAACATGTAAAGCCTCATAAGGTTATATTTTCCATGTATTTTCAACCCATTACGTTAAAACGTATTTTAATGATGTAAGATGTCTCAAGTTTGTATTAATACTTTTCAGATAAAAGCTGCTAAATTAAATGATTCTATATATAAATCTCCCACTCCGGAGACTGTCCTGACTGAGCAAAAGTGCCCTGCTGGATTTTTGGTTGGCTCTGAGGATACAAGGAATGCTGACTGTGCATTCCATTGGACCAAAGCTATGAATTCCATTAAATTCAACTGGTTTCACTCATTTAATGACCAACTTTTGATCAACCAAGTTTGAAATCTCTGACTTGAATAACTTCAAAATTTTGAAATATTTTTCTGTTTTCTCCCTAAAGTCAAGGTGAAATACAAAAGAGTAAGATATTTGGAATAAAAAAAAACCTAAAAAGAACCAACTGGATCAATTGTTGTGACATCAGCCTTTCGGAAAACTGCACACAGACTAATTTTTTAAGAATAGACTATTAAAAATATTTCTGCGAGATAAGCTTTCGCAAAAAATGTTTAAAAAAAGTTAGAAGATTTTACAAGTACATATGCATAATTACACTGTCAGTTTGGGTGCAAAGTGTGAGACAAGAATATACGATTGAGTTTTTCTGATAAATGTCTGATATATATTTTCGTAAAAACAATAACTAGTAAATATAAGGAATGTCTAAAAACTTCACCTTGTCAAATTATGTTAGTGTCTGTTTGTCTTTGAGTTGATTAATGTCTGAACGTAACGTTGTAAACTAATTTGGTTCTACGTAATTCTGTTTTGGTGTATTCTCTACCTGACTTGTTTTGCTCCTGCCCAGCTCCGGCAATCTCTCCTGATGGTAATTCGTTTCGCCCTTTCTTTCGCTCCCTTTTGTTGCTGCGGCGGCTCAATTTATAGGATTCAGCAGATGCTATTTTGGAAACACTTAAGTTGTTGTTTCCGATAAACGTTGCGATAAAGAGGTTTGTAAGCCTCATCCGGTTAAACGATATAATCAGGTGTTTTAATGTTTAGCGAAACGATGAATATAATATCTGTAAAAGCATTATTAATGTTTGTACCAGTGAATATAATTTAACTTCCTTGTGGCCAAACAAGCCTTGATTAATGTGAAATTGGGTAAGGTAGTTAGTTCAGCATAATTCAGCAGTCGTGGGATTTAGCGAGGTTATTAGTTCAGTTTAGTTACGCAATGTTCATCAGTGTAATTAGTGGTTGGTTATATAACAGTTCTAATTGCAACTTGTACTTTTCAATAGAGTGAATTCTCCTTTCACTATGTTAATTTTCCCCATCACAGTATTCTTTCTTGCTTAACATTGAGAAAAAAGTGAAAATCTTTATCGTTCCCTATACATTAATTAAGATTAATGTTACACATGATATATACTCTTTTTGTATATAAAAAAAATATAACAAACAGAATACGTCTTAATTAACGCCGCTTAAACGGATTAAAAGGGAATTTCCACGTGTGCGGCGATTTTACTAACACCTCATCTTGTCGATGTGACATAAAAAAAACTTTACCGGCGGCTTGGGTGAACTTTTTTTTAGCCATGCGGTAAATAAGAAACAGACATCTTTTTAAGGTTGGCCTGAAAACAAGATCACAAGGTGTAAAAATGCAATACATGTAAATGACAGCAAAATTGTTTTTGTTATGGATTTTAAGCAGAAAATGTGACATTATGAATCAATGTATTCTTTATAAGTTGCTTTTATATAAATAAAATAATTAGATAATTAGGTGTGTTAGATTATTGAAAACGATGGTCATTTTCAGAGCATCTTACTGACTCAGATAGCCTTTGTACGAATTTGATGGTAGCATGTTTGTCATTTCTTGTAGGTATAAAAATCATTGAAAGGGAAAATGAATGAAATGTTGAAAAGCCAGAAAACAGAAATGACGTTAAAGACATTCACAGAGATTGAGGAACTTGCAGAAGAAATTCTTGTTGATCGTGCTCAAATCATTGATTATGATAAGAAGAGAAACGGTAACAGGGAGGCAGTAAATGCCATTAAAAAGCAACAGACACACAAACAATGGTTTTGTATTGGAAATAACTTCATCAAACTTTCACATGAACAAACTAAAGAAGTGCTTATGAAAGACCAGGCTTTCATGGATGAAGAGATAAAGAAACTTCGTGACGGATTGAAACCAAAAGTTTCGAAACTTCATGAACTTGAAGGAAGACCAGACGCCAAAGGTTTCAATCTGATAAGTTCCAATTAATGATGTTGGCTTTATTTGATAAAATGCCTTAAAAGGCAGGATGGATGCAGATGATGTTTATCTTCCTCAAAAACTGAAGGAATTGGTCGTTTTTACTGAGAAATCAAACAAGAGCTAAGAGTTTCTTTGTTTACATGTGTGATTGAAATAATAGGATATCATGCTATTTATGAACAAATACATGTTGTATTGGAATTGTCATGTGTAACGAGTTCGAATGGCACAGTTTATACGTATACGTATACTTACATCGAAATTACGCGGGATATTTTAGAATATTTTTTATAATGAAGAATCATTCCATATTTCAATGTTTGGAATGGGAATATTTGATTAAGATTCTTTTATTTATATTCTGTAAAAGATATTTTGAAATGCTAATTAATGTATTCATTAAAATTATTAATGAAAACAGAAAAAAACAAAGACACAAGTATTGGAGCTACGAATAGTAAAGAAAAGAAGGGTCAAGATACATACTTCGCTTTTTCAACAAGCGATATTCTTTTCGGAAAATAAGAAACATACATATTTTGTCTCATTTTGATAATAGACACGACAGATGTGATTGAGTGATAAAATCTTTTTGGAAATATTTGTAGTAAAAGTTTCTTTTAGATTGTAAAATTTATTTAGTCACACTTTTCACGTTCCTATGAGACTTTCAGCTAAATGAAATCCTTCTTTACTACGTTGAAAACAAGGTATTATCTGTATCTTTGACTGACTTATATATTTGCGGAAAGGAGCATCGCAGGTCCCCAGGTTACAGTTCGATTTTTATGACATAGAATGAGCACTAGAACATTTGATTTTTGTATCCATGCTGAATTATAAGATTTTATAATTAATGTTTGATATATCTATGAAAGAGTCATTTTTTATGTACAGGGTGCCTGGAAGAAAACGGAACGCTAAGCATTATTTAAAAACATTGATTTAATTTATGCTATGTGATTGTGCATTGCAACATAAATGAAGATGAGGTTGGATTTGATTGGTTTGTTCGTCTATTGTAGTGTGTTGTTACATAAATTACATTTTGTCATGTATTACATTTGTTACAGAAAAACGAAACAAGTATTCATTTGGGAAAAAACAGAAGTGTTGACTTAATTTATTTTTTTTAGCATTTTTAATTATCAAAAAACATCAAATTACTTTACAAAGTATATCAACAAGAAAATTTCGCCACAATTTTTTACAGGAAGAAAATATACAAAAGTCACAAGATAGAAATAATTTTTATAATATTAAGAATTTTGTTGCAAGTTAAGTTGCAAGAAAATTAAGCGAGATAACCTATAAACTGTAAAGCATGATTTTTACAAACAAGAGAAAGATGCGAACTCAATTTCCCAAAATACTTTGTCGTCTTTGTCATTTGAATAGTAATAGTCACATTGACACACGCTATAATTTATGTTGTGATGCACAACAACTTTGCATAAAGTAAATCAATGTTTTTAAAAACATTTTAGCGTTCCGTTTTTTTCCAGGCACCCTGTATAGTTTTATGGATGTAAGAAGAATGAGCCTTCATTGAGTAAGAATATTGACAAGATTGCTCCTTCTTATTGAAATATAGTCGAACACTGCTGATATCGACACTAGGCCTCTCTGACCTACTCACTCACTTTACTTATTAAAATACTTGGCTAAAAGGTTGTCTTTTTGTTATAGATGATAAAAAATGTCGGGCATGCGCCTCATGTAATATTGGAGAATGCCTACGATTGGGTTCATGCGATTTGTGAACTTTAGAGAGAAATTTGCATGTTTTATGAGCTTTGCATTTGCACTTCATTCTTCAATTGAAATCACTTACCATGAAGTTGCCGTCAACTACCACTGCATGCTGTTTGGGAAAGTTGCAGAGAGGGAAAAGATATTTACAGAAGGTGTAATACCATTGTGTTTCGCCTATTTATTTACACAGTATGCCTTGGTCGTATTTGGCATCTATTTGTGGCAACAGTCAATAAAATATCCAAAATTTAATTGGTAAGTTTTTGGAATATTTTTCTCCTAATCTTATACATCATATAAACTTGCCATTGAAATTACATCAAAGACTATTTGACAGAGCTACAAAACTGTTGACTGAGATGAAGTGAGACAGTAAGCAGAGCTATACGACAGTGTAAATGTCGACAAACTTGTATGTAAATTCGAGTCTCACCTCAGTGTATGGTTTAGCAGGTTTGCCAAATTATAGTCAATGCGCTTTCCTGTCATTTAGAAACTATATGGTAAATCTTTGAGGATGATACCTTAGGTGGATTTAATTTCGCGTGGATTTAATTTCGCGATTTTTTTATTTTCTATTGTTTAAAACAATAGGCCATTGTTATAAAACAATAGAAATCACGAAAATTTGTCCGCGCGAAAATTTGTTCGATTAAGGTACGTATTTCATATAGATTTTGAGCTCCTAAAATGTTGTTTCAAAAATCAAATTTAGATACAATTAGACCATAACTATGTAAACAATTTTGATGAGAATATTTTTAAAACTAATCGAATTTGTTGAAACTTTGATTTGCATTTAAATCCAAGGATTCGCCTAGTTAAATTTTGAAGATTCTAGGAAAACGAAAAAGAATTTCTCTTGTTTGTAAGGAAACTCAACTTCAAATCTTCACAAACCACCTTATGTAATAAATCCTTTCAATTTTCTTGCAGGACTCATTCAACTGAAGTAAGAAAGATGTGGAAAGGATTGTTTCTTTATCTCATCTGTTTATATTTGCTGTTCATTAAAGGGTTTCATTCCCTCTGTGATAGCCTAGATGCACCTGTGTAAGTCACTGATTCTTTCATGGCTTCCTGTAAAAAGTTCTAGCTGAAGCTCATGGTCCAAATCGTTATACAAGTCATTTTGAAAGCTACCGTCGCTTAAACCGTTGTTGTTGTAATGATAAAGTAGCAGGCAATTTGTCTCATCTTGACAGAAATCCCACCAAAACGAATGTAACTTAAACAGAAACTGAAATACTAATGAAATTATTGTGAAGAAATTTGCCCAGAAATCTTTAATGGTTTTCTCTCAAGTTTCAATATAAGTTCAACTTTTTAAACTTGGAAGCCAAGGTGGTCTCATGCCTCTCATATGACCTGTCCACAGTCTTAAGACGGATGTCCATGTCCTGTTAAGTAACGGGGACCGGACGGGAAAAACTAAAGTTCTAACAACTGATCGGTTCATAAATGTTTCCTGTCCATGTCCTACTTGTCCCCGGAGAAAGTTGAACCAAATTCAACAAATGGAACAGGACAAGAAAAATAACAAAAGAATAATTAGCAAGAAACCAATAAGATAAGTCAATGTTTTCCCTTCCCGTTCCCGTGCCAAACAGGAGAAGTGGAAACCCGCCTTAGAGCAACACACGACTATCCTTCTCTTCCTCGCTTTTTCCTTCCCTCAATTTTAGTACAGCATTTAATCGCTTCTTTTTTCCTAGGTGTAATGATGACGTCACTAGACATATCGAATTTAAATATTTCAAACCCAAATATATGGATGGTACACATTTCTATGCTCAGTATTCCCGTATGCTGGTAAGTGAGTTTTTTTGTCTTTAAGTCTAAAATTGGAACGCTGAGGGTCCCTTTATTTTTATGTTATTCAAATTTTCATTTTATACTTTATGGTGACCTTTAAGAATAAAATTTGTTTATTATATCAAAACTCCTCTTTTTAAAAGAAGATTTCAAACACACAAGAAGCGATTTTTCGATTTTTTATCATGTCTTAAAAAGTTTTGAATGAACCCCCGTAAAACTCGCGTAAAATTCACTCCTCTTTAGACAGATAGAGTCCTAGAAATGCGAAAAAATGTTTCGTTAAAACCACATTTAACTTAGATTATGTGATTATGCGATTATGTGACAAACTGTAATTGAGTTCAAAAGGATTTCAGGCGATAAAAAGATATTTCGGCCAACATCCAACTAAGGACCTTTATTATGACGACTTGGACAAACCATAAAGTTATGATAGACTGACGTGATTCATTGTCTCGCCAAGCTCACTCTTCAGCTTCCATGTTTCTTTGAAAGATAGTAGTAATATGTACCTCACCTCACCTCGTTCGTCCTTCAGGACGCACCACGTCAGTAACGAGATTCTTCCACACATTTCGTGGTATGTAGGTCTCCGTGATTTCCTCACTAGTTGATCGTGAAAACTCATGGAATTGAATGTGTCGTTTTGTTTTATTTTTAACAGATATCTTCTTGGTTCAACATTGCATGTTTGATGTACTTCTACTTCTCAAATACGAAGAAAGCTGACTCTTCTACATTCAGTTGACAATGACTTCGTTGTTGTTAGCAATTTCAAAGGGAACGATGATGCTATTTGTCGGGTTTAGTTATGGCATTCAGGAGCTGTAATGGCAGTTTCAGTTTTTACATGCAGAATAAACGAAATAATAAATAATGATATACAAACTAGAATCCTTTACTGCGATTTGGAAGTACCAAGCCAATCAAATCGTAAATATTTTGTTAGTTTTATCCGTTTATGAAAGTGCTGAATAATCTTTAATTTCATGATCTTTTTAAATTAAATGACATTGCAACATTTATATGTATTTATTCAAAAAAATTTAAGAACTTTTGACAAGAAATAAGATAATTTCAATGGGTTTTCGTAGAAATAAGTCTTATCAACATAGAACCAGAATTCCAAGATGTTCATTTTTGCGATTTTACTGTAAAGGCAAACCAGTTTCAAAACATCAAGTCCTCGTGAAACCGGATTCATGAAACTGAGATTTGAGAATTACCTTATTGGGCCAAAAAATATCGGACACATTTTTCGTCGGACATATGTGACGAAATTTTACTTTTTCAAAAACATCATTTTGAATAAAAATCACATTGATAATTTGGGTGGACAAACGTTTTCGTCACTTGCGGAAAATTTCGTTATTTTCGTCCGACATTTTTTTGTCCGATAAGGAAGGACGTTAGTCTGAACTCTTGAATTCTGATTTTCTTTTAATATATGTTTCTCGAGTTTTTTTAGCAAGTCTATTCCATGATATTTATGTACATCAGCTAGAATTAGTGGACATCATTCGTACCATAGGCGTCCGTTTTGTACAGTATCTTTTGCATCAGAATAGGGGCCAAGTGTCGCCAAGGCCATTTGACAGAGCGGTATATGTTTAATAATTAGGATAATACTATAGAAGAAATTGTATTTATATTTGATTTTTAGTTATTTTTTAATTGAGAGAATATCCAGTATAATGGCAACTCTGCTTGCCTGAATTTTTGATAATTTGCTGTTTTGTGCAAACTCGTTTTCGAGATTAAAACAATTACGGTAGATTCCTCTTGAAGGATACACTCTTCTGCTTGAAATTATGTTAGAAACACAAATAAACAAATTGTATTGATACATAGGGCCTCAGGCGTGCTACGGCCTGTGGAAAATTTACCGTAAAATGTTCCCACCGGTAACTATGGAATACACTTTATACAGAGTGTTTCGAAAAAATAAGTAAACCGGAAAAGTAAGATGAGCTCGTTCGACGAGGAATTAATCAGATCTTTTCGTTTTAACGTTAGGTAAAAGTATAACATGTCTAGTTTGTGTGGTGAACATTTTAGCTTTAACGACAGGGTGTCTAGCGGACCCTGAAAACCCTGAAAGGCCCTGAATTCATTTAGATGGCCCTAAAAACCCTCAAAATCACAAAGATTTGCCAAGAAAACTCTTAAAACCCTGAAAAAAAAATTTGTCTCTTTCTGTTTGGATTCTACTTTCGGGGGGCTTGATTTTTTAGGTGGGACCTGGAACCCCCTTGCACACTATGTTAAGATATAAGTTACTATATACGTTTCATTATTAATCTACAAGTTTTTAAAAGGAATTTATATATTGCACAATTTTTGTTGATTTATCCCACTATTAGACGTGATTTGTTACCGTATCAAAGTTTGTTCTAGTTTTAGGGCAGTTTCTTCAAACTTTGTTTACTTTGAATAAGGACCCTGAAAAAGGCAAAAAAAACCTGAAAAATTACAAAAAATTGGCAAAATAACCCTGAATTTGATTTCAGAAAATCACTAGACACCCTGAACGACCTTTTAATCAATGAGTAATTGAACTTTAAAGTCATTAAGTTATATAAGTTTGCAATTGTTTTCATTCAACTTAATTGCTATCTCGATTCTTCTATATTCCGACTTAATGACTTTAAATTTAATTTCTTTAGCTATGAAATCCCTATATTTGTGCAGGTAGGTTCGGTAAGGAAAATTCCAACATAAAAAATTATGTTGTATTATAAATATAACAACTCTGGTTTATGAAGAAATTCTGCTAGGAAAAAACTTTTCACAACCTCTTTCTCGCTTTTTGATATGGTGTTGGTGCAAATATTTGGAATACCTTTTTTCAATGTAGATTCATGACCAAAATTTAGAGGTAATTTTCAGTAAAAACAGCAAAAAATGACGACATTGACCTCTAAACTTTTAGTCATAAAACTGCATTATTCAAAACATTTTTTCATATTGTGAATCGCAAAAGATTCAGGTTTTCATCGTGAAAATATGAAACACTTTTACTGTTTCAAGCTCTTTTTTTTATCTTCATTTTTTTATTTTCATTTTTTCTTTTATGAATATTTTTATGTAGCTTCATATTCCGCTCAGCAATGATTTTTCAATTTTATTCAGTAGCTAAAAAGTTAAAAGCTTTCTTAATTTTAGTTTCAGGTATTTTGAAATAGACTTTAGTTACTGTTCATTTCTGTTTCAATATACATTGTACATTGCCGCTCCAATCCGGCTAAAAAACATTTTTATGTGCATGTGTTACTTCTAAAACAACTAAAACCAAACAAATATCACGTGACTACATCATAACTGTAATCACTGTTTAAGAACAAGACCAAGAAAACCTCATATTAGCCTTTGTATGAGCCTCAAAAACAAAGTTTTTTGGGGGTCGGACATGGCCTAACCTCTTATGAAAACAAGAGAATTTTAGCCCTGCTCTAGCCAGCCCGGTTTAGCGGGCTCATATGAACAGCCCCTTTGATTTTAATCCGGTACTGATTTTAATTCACCCCTTTGCACGCGTGAAATCTTAATGTAAACCTGGAATGTTCTCATTTGTATGCGTCTGTGAAACCCATATAATTTTCCAGCACAGTGTAAATAGAGGCTTACAACGCTGAAGTACGAAAACCGATATATCAACACTTACGAAAAAGTTTTTCATCATTGATAGACTTAATTTTTTTGATGAAATAAGAAGAAATACAATACAGACCAAGTTTCTGCAGAGCGGGAGATGCCCCAACTTCGCGGATTCGCAAAAAAACCCCGCAAAAATCGAGAAAAAACAGGATCTTTCACACTTAAATTCAAAACATTTCTGTTTTTCAAGTCAACAAAGTTTGACTTTTTAACAGCAAGCACAAAAGTAAGATTTGCCAAAAACTCTTAAATGCGTTGAAGAGTCAGGATTGGTCAAATCTTTTCGGTGGCCGTATAATCAGTCATTGGCATTCAAAATGCTCATGTAGACATAGGGAAAACAAACCTCTTTTACCTTCCTTTAATGAAGCCTGGGATAAAGAAAAGACAAAATGTTTTCATCTGTATTATCATTGTTTTAGCATCATTTCTTTCTTTTACTACTCATCGAAAAAACCTTGACAATACACCAAAAATACTCTGTTTTTTTTGAAAAAAAATCAAATAATAATGAAACCTACATATAACATAACCTAAACAATAAACATTGATAATTAATGGGTTTTTAATGATACTATTAGCTATTTACAAAGTTAAATTTGAAAAGCAAAAATTTAGTCATTTTTTTAAACGAGACCACGCGGTCTAGTTCATTGCCCTACCATGAATTCGTATAAAAATTTACTACGCTTGCAGTCGGCAAACTACACCAAAAAACGTCTGTGGAATGTATTTCTATTCTAGCGACATGCAATTCGCGTGTCACTACAATAGAAAAATATAAACGACTTCTTAAACGTCAGTGTGGGTACATATCCAACATATCGCAAAGTCTCAGAGGTTCTCTAGTTAGAGCCATTTATTTCTCCATAGAATTCCATTCGTTGATCAAAAAATATGTAGTTATGTATCGTGAAATTGGCCGCCGTTTATAAAAACTGTGCACCCGTTACCTTCAGAACACCAGTTCATTTACGAATTTGGATAACACATCTCTATGGGAAATACATAAATCCCGTACCCTTCACCTTGACGTCAGATTCACAAAAAGTGGTCAAAATACCTGAAACGCAGAAATGAGTTGCACGAAGCAAGTTTGACAGCAATAAACCAAATTTAACTAAATTCGTAAGCATAAGGAACTGGATTTGCGAAAATATGGTCCCCTTAAATTTCATGCGATGACGCAGCATTTGTGTCGAATTTAAATTTGCAATCTTTGATTAGAATTTGAAGGCATCAACCCTTTCACCAAATATATCTTCCTCAGATATACCCAACAAATTTATATATAAAAAAAAATTCAAAAGAAAGATATAAGTTTTATTTCTCTATCTAGACCTTTTCATAGAAAAGACCTGTAAATTCAAGCCAAATCATTTAGCAGTTCTCCGTGAGAATTATTCGTCAAACCTCATTGCAGCGTCTCAGACAAATGTCAGAGGTATGAAATGCATTTTTTATAAGGATTTATCAGTGAGAAAATCATTTTTTTGGTCCTTACTTTACTTGCCTTGTTTTTCATGAAAATCAAATTCAAGTCATTACTTCATTCAATCAATCAATATAGTTCAAAAAGAAAGTTTGAAAAAATTTGATAAGGTAAAAGTAGAAAAAAGACTAATGTATTTTCAAGCCTAATAAACTCTTGTAAAGAATGTTTTACTTCCTTTAGCCGTATGTTGTAAAGCATGAGAGCTGTGCACGAATTCAATAATAAATTTCCAAAAAAGTGGAATGTCCGGTAAGAATAGTGTCTACTGTGTAAAGGTTTCACTGTCAGCAAAAATTAGTGTAACAATAATATCACACTTCCCATTCAATATCATCATCGACAAAATTATCAACATAAAAAAATTAAAATTGAAAACAATAAACTAATAAATTATAATTTTTCTTCTCGCATAAAAAATCTCTCGCTCATTTTTACCGTAATTCACCTCCCATTAACGAAAGTTTAAGTTCCTTAATAGATTATGTTACTAAACGACGCTTATCGTAACTGATTGTTTTGAAGAGCTAGAACTAATTATAAACTAGGCGTTTATTCCGATACTGGTACAAAACATTCAGTCTGAAATAACGTGAATTTTAATATTAAAAGTGTATCCAAGCACTGGGTAAGAGAACCCAAAGAGAACAAAACTTAATCTGCTTACTAGTAAGGGAATCTAAACGCGAATGTGATTGATGCATGAAGAATAAACGTTGATAAAACTGATTTTTGCTGCTTACAAAGTGATTTATTAAAAATTGTAAAAACTCTTGAATGATCTACTGCTGTGCGTAGAAAAAAAACGTACTCGCAAATTTATCCGCCGTTACTCATCATTATGTTATCGTACCCAATCCTGCAATAGCGATGATTGATGTTGCTAGCATCAACTGCTTCTGGACATCCATCTCGGACTGTCTGTTGCAGTATGTTTCTTTGAGATTAGGAATCACTCATTGACATTGCATTTTACATGAAGATGCACTTCAATTGTTTTTCCAATCTGAAAGATCAAATAGAAAATTAATTACAGTAGCCTCTCAATAAGTGGGACTCCATAAAAATTAGTATAGTAACATTCGCTAAGTGAGACTGTTAGTTTCGGTCCCTTCAGAGCATACTTCATACAAAACACTTCGGATAACTGGGACATTCGCAAAGTAGGACATTTTCTATTCATTCCCTGTACATTTTTGCTTGGTCCCTTCAGTGTCCCACTTATCGAGAGTATACTGTAATACCGAGTGAATGAATGATTTGATAATTCACCTGAATAGCAACACGGGTGTAAGCGATTGCGTATCTAGCGAAGCTCGCGCAAGCCGGGAAAGGAGACGAAAGGTTACTGTCATAAAATACAATAAAAAGATATTATAAAATATAATTTATTTTTGCCCAACATAATGATACAACATGGCTTATTTTCTCTACTGTTGTAAATGCGACCTACTTTTTGTTGCGCTACTGGTAAGAAAACAAAACCAAAAATGGTGGTAAAAAAGAGATTTTGACTTACACTATGATGGAAGGTCTACTGTGATTGGTTGATTAAGTGTCAACATCCTGTTGTGGAGATCCTCATTATTTGATGATGGTTGTGGAAGACACTCAACGTCATCTAATTACAAACATAAAAATTTCATCAATATCATTCATTTACTAGCGAATACAAATTTTTTAGATTTTTCTTATCCCTTAACGCCCCGTTCTTGGACGGGATGAACACTTTGTATTTCTATTGTACTGACACCCCTAGGAGACACCAAGATCGGCTAACTATGGACCGATAAACTATGTCCACAAAGGTGAGAATATTTAAATGCTTTTCCGGGGGATTATAGAGGATAACAACTGCCTGCCATGGGAAAATGAAAAGAAATAATTACCTTGTACCAATATACCAGTGGGATCATTAACCAGTACCGCAGTGTTTTCAACACATTCTGTGGAGCTACTGACATTAGGATTGATTTGTTCTTCTTCCATGTTTTTATTGGCATCAAGATCTTTCTTAGAGTCATCATTCAAAAGCCTTTCAGTGGTTTCAGGGCTTGAATCATTCACAGCTGCAGTTTCAAGTCTTAAAACATCATTACGCTCATTTCCTTTGCTGTTAGAATCATCCTTGGACGTTTCAGAATCGTTTACTTTTGGTTCTAAACTCACAATTTTCTCGGATTCCTGACTATCAACAGGTTCTGCAATACCAGTATTATTGCTTGGCTCTTCAGAATCCATATCATTATTAGATCTACCCATCTCAGGTTCCTCAGAGTTTGTTGTTCGATACTTTTGTAAATCAATAACATCTATAATTTCGATCGGGCTATTGAGGGTACCATTCGACGGTCTACTAGTTACAACTGTGTCTGTTTGCAGATCTGGATTCGTGGCTTTGGTTTGCGGATGTATTTCTGCTGACAGGTCCTTCATTAATTTGACATCTTCCTCAGTTTGCTTGTTCTCAATTTCTACAACTTTTTTTAGGTCATCTTTTGGCGTTTGCTTTTTAAGCTTACTTTCCATGTTTGCGGCACTAGCTATTTTATTTGCTACTCCAGCCGCATGCGTCCCTAAACTATCTAGTATCTTGGTAACAGAAAATCTATTGGAGCTACGCCTCTCACTGGAGTTCAAGGGCGGCTTATTTAATATATGTCCACCTAGAGGTACTGTGGGCGGCGATGATGAAATAGCTGCGATAAGTTCCTTCTTAGTTGCTGGTTGGGGTATTTGCGGTTCGGCTTCCGTCTTTGTGGTATTGATGTCTGATGATGGCTTTGTTGTTTGCTGATGTTTCCCAGGGTTGAAAACAAGAGGATATTTCAGTTCCAACTGACTTTGATCCGTATATACTGGGCTGAAAGGCATGATTTGCTGTTTGATTTCTTCGGGATGGAACACATCATCAAACAAGATATGACCATCATTCAGATCGCTTGACTCAGTAGAGGTTTGTCGAGTCATGCAAAGAGAAGCGGTAGAAGAGACTGAAGATTGTAAACTTTGTCGTGCGATATGTTTATTTCGATGGCAATAGTTGTATATGTCAACAAGGACAGTCTGCATTACTTGTTCCATGCCCTATAATAAGATACAATAATACCATTACTCTTACAAGAAACAATATTTAGAATTTAGTAAAATTTTGTTTGTTAGGATTTCCAATCTAAACTTTCTCCAAATGGGGGTAGAATAAACTTTCAATCAGTGGATATTAAAGAAATGAATAATCTAATGGAAAACATCAATTGGGACTTACTGGCTCTTTGCGTATGTCTTTATCTAAATCCAAACGGAGTAAGGAATGATTGACTTTCAAAGCCATGGAAAATGCCATCAGACCAGCAGTTTGAATATTGTTTTCACGAATATCAATCCTTGTGATGGACAGACTGTCAGCAAGAACTTCCGCTAATGCCACAGCACCTACAAAATAAAATGTACAGAAGTTTATTACAAAAAGATGCAAAAATTTCGCGTCCAATAGAAAAAGAGAAATGCAAAAGAGCTTTGTTCTTTAGCGGTGTTCATTTAAAACTACCTGTTGCACTGAAGTTTTCCGTAACTAATGCTGTTTGTTGCGTTCGGAAAAGCGAGTAAAAAATGGTCGTCTCGCTTGTACTCGCTTATCCAAACAAAAATGTCTACAGTCTAACCTGAACTATGAGCTAATTCGACCACTACGCAATTTTTTATACATAGGGTACGGAAAGAATAAAATTATTGATGATTTCGTTTGAACTTTTTAATTTTTGACCAAATTAGAATAATGAAATCAGAAAACTTGGCTTGATCCTCTCCCCCCCCCCCCCCACCTTTGTTACGATTTCAATACAAAAGTATCGGCAGAAAGGGAGCGCGGAATTTCGTACTATTTTTTGATTGGTTCATATAACAATAGGTCCAGCTTGCTCGCTTTTTTCCCTCTAGTGAATATCAGCTTAATGAACGTAAAAACAGTCAGAGGAAGGTTCCTAGTTAAGAATAATATGAAAACTGAACAAATATTATACATAGATGGATCCGTTATGACGTATAATGTTTACATTTTGCTCAGCTATCTGTGGATGGAATATGAGAGGAGCTACCAAACTACGAAGATAATCAAGACGAAGTTGCCTGCCATTTATGCACGTTTTGCCTGCCATTTTTATGGGCTCCAACATATTTTGACTCATGTATAGTCTTTATAACCCTATCTAGACGAATCATCCCCCCAGAGAAACATTTTTTCATAATTCTTGAAAGATTTTGCATAAGGAGTAGAGACTTCACAACTTTTGAAGAAAAGAGAAACTCTAAGGAAGCTATAAGTTTGATATCGGATTGTAAATAGAGCCTAAAGTCAAATGTAAACGAACGGATCCGTCTATGGTAAGTATTATTTCAAATGAACTTACCTTCACTTCCTAGTTTTGTGTTTAAGAATCCGCATTTATGTAATGATTTATTTTTGATTAGTCCGATCTTTAACTTTTGAATACCAAGATCTCCGATTCGATTATGTCCAAGGTTTAAAGCTTTTAATGATGACGTATGCATCTAAAAATGAATTATAACTTTCATTAAATTATTATATTTCCCATAAGTTTTATAAAAGGTATGAGAACAGCAAAATGAAAAAAAAAGGATAAGCTTTTAATGAACTCATGTGTAATTGATTTGTAAAGTTCATTAAAGTATCAAATATGTCTCGGAAGTTTGGAAAAGATGTTCTTCTCATTCAGTGAATCGTTCTAGAATATGTTGGTTTATTCAGCCGTGATGCTCTTTGAAATCAGAACTACAGACAGTTCTATAGATAATACAGATCTACTACTAGATCCGTAGTACTTCAGTAGAAGGCGCAACACTTCAGTACTACAGATCCGGGGTTCTCCTACTTTCATTCATGAGTTGACTTTACGTGTAAGCCCGTTTAACTTGTACCTACGTATGCCAATGATTTCAGAAACTTGACATAATTGACATTGTCATATACTTTAAATTTTTTTCGGCCTGTGGTGATCAGACTTAAGAGGCACTGAGACGCTAATACAAATCGGGACAGTAGATAAAGGGATTGATGTGAGGTGGGACAAATAAACCGCTGTTCACGTAAAACAAGTTTTACATCAGATACCTACGACCCGGCTGACATAAAGAGGAAAATATAAAAGCAAACAAATTTTGAAAACCAACCAGTCCTTCGTTTAAATATGTCATCCCTTCATGTGTTAAACCATTATTCCAAAGAATTAACGAGCACAATCCTCCATAATGTTGTTCTGCTTGATCAGAAAGACCATTGCAAATATGGGCTAAACCAACATCCTACAAAACAATGTTAATATCTTACATCATTAATATCTACCACTTTTTTATTGAGAACAAAAATAAATAAGGATTTAAAGACCTGAAAGGTAAGAACATGTCACGCCAAAATCGATGAAATCGGGCCGTTAGCAGCTAATATTCGACAAACAAATTAAGCTACCTACACTTCGGATTACCTTTTTCAGTACGAAACAGAGATCATGCTAACAAAACGTTTTGCCTAGTATTCAAATTTCGATAAAGTTCGGTGTTTTTATTAAAACATGTACTTGAGTAGTAGTAATATGTTATTGTACAAGAACGGCTGTAGGATTTGCTGTCATGGTTACGTGCTAAATCAATTACGAAAAAATAAACGAGGCAATATATTGTAGCAACTTTGCTCTAGAAGAAAGAAAAGTTTGTAGCTCGTTGGTCAAGGGACTTTGAGCTCCACGAAGAAGTGTAGGTAACGAAAACTTGTTACTGTATATCAGGAGTTTTTCAATTTTTCAATTTTTTTGCAGATGCTTGTTTGCTTACGCATCAATTCCTAACTTCCTTACGGCCTGTGAAATGTAAATGGAAGAGCTGTGAATATCTTTGTGCTGACACCTGCCACCAGTGCAACCCCCCACACAACTTTTTTTTACAGGGTAATCCCCTTTAAGTAAGGGTAATCCCCTTTAAGTAAGGATAATCCCCTTTAAGTAAGTGTAACCTCCTTGTTTGTAACATTGCAACTCAAAAGCATAAAATTGCCAACGAAATGAAATTTAGGAAGAATTTGGTTTTTCAAACAATTGTAAATTTGTTACTGTGCAATCAAATTTTAAGGAGCATCTCATAGCTAATTTTTTGTGATCAAATAAATCGTATAGCCTACAAACCTTAATTTGGTTGTTTCTTAAATCAAGCAACTGTAACGTCGTATTATAGGTTAACATCGCTCCGATAGGTGAACCATCACTCGACGATAAGTCATTATCTCCTAAATACAACTCCTCAAGGATTTTGTTGTACTTCATGGCTGTTGCTGAAATAAGCAGGATGAATTGGCAGTTATGTCTCAATTGTAATTATAAATAAAGAGTCAAAAATAAGGATGTCTGTCACTTCACAGTAAACCAAAACCAGAATTTTTGTTTTTTCTATTTTTTTATTTTTTTTATGGACCACTTTCGTCTATCTGGGTTCATAGTTTAAACTTTCTAATTCAAAATTTTCATTTTAGTAAAAAAAACGGCTATCACCAATGATATCATATTGATTTCACATCAGCAAAATTGGAATTCATGGGTGAACAAGCGAGTCAATAAAACAGTACCAATGTGCAATGATTTCAAATTTGGCATGAAAGGCTGCATATATGAATACTTAGACAAGCCATGCATCTTCTTGGAAATACCTGTTTAACTAAGTAACTATCCGCAGTATATCTAAAAAGCAAATGAAGAAACTTACTTAAAATAAGCATTGGTCTACCAGATAGAAAAACTCCTTCTAAATGCAAAATTTTCAGTGGAGGATCAGCTTTCAGACATCTTCCAAAAGTTGGCATTGTCATGTCTGTTAGAAGTGTCCTGCGAGCATCTAAGTATGTCAGACAAGGAGTTTTACGTAGCATTCTACACAAAGTATGCCAGCCTCTCATACCAATCTTGGGATTGCATGAAATATTCAACTTGCACGCAGAATGGTAAAATTCAACCATTTCAAGAACAGCAGTTGCCCCCTATTGAGAAAAAAAAATTGAAGAAAAATACATCACGGAAAAATATCTTCTATTTTAGCAAGCCAGAAATTAAGTCATTCCATTTCGTGTTACATTATTATCATTTGTGACCCAGCATCTTCTATTGACTTAATCAATAACCCTTACCAGTTAATTTATTACGAATTTTTACCCAGGATAGCCTCTTCAGTTCCATTTTGGGACTGTTATGAACGAGGGTCCTGTCTTCCTGTGAAACACCT
>JAUBWS010103842.1:0-10561 GCA_032270445.1 Darlingtonia californica | reverse complement strand
ATTCATCTTTTGAAGCTTTTATAAAATAGTCTTGTATTTTTTCAACGCTTATACTTAGCTGATGATTCTGTAACAAGTTCTAAGTTAAAGAAAATTCGTTTCTTTCTTTCTTATTGATATAATATAAATTATGCATATATAATTTTCGGATTTATTGGGAAAACCTAGAACGATTAAATACCTACCAGCAGTAGTCAATCAAATGAGGTGGTAAAATTGGCACGTATATGTGTTGCCTTGAAAGAAATAAAAGGAAATAAATTAGTTTCAAATCTGTCCAAGGATTAAAATTGATCTCAGATGACATTGCTTTACATATTGGAAGACAGGGCAAAAAAATCTCAAATTCTTATTTCTCACGTGGAAGAATTTCCTGTCATACAGTGGAAATCTTAATAAACTGATATTAACTATAAGTAAACGCAAAAATAAAAGAACAGTCCGGTCTTACCATTGCATTGGATATAGAAGTGAAACGGAGCCATGGATAACTGACGTAAGCTGAAAATAAACATAAAAATCAGGATTGGGCGGGTTCATATTGACACCGGGTAGTCTCTTCAGGACTGAAAACAGTCTAAGGTAAATAGAAAACATTCCTTCACATGGATATTTTCACGAGTTTACCCACCGGGTATCAGGTAAGACAAATGTGAATAGCATACCACACTGAGTTTTTCTGAAGTAACTATGATTCTTCTTTCAAACATCATGCTAAAAAGAATAGAGAAAAGTGGTATAAAATGCAATAATTCATCCATAAAATTGCCGAATTTGAACTCCCCTCCTCCCCCAAGTACGCAATAAAACAATAGAAATGACGTTAGATATATTCAGTAGATATTCGCAGTAGATATATTCATTGATTTCAAACGGTTACAACGTACATAACGTCCAAATACGGGACAGTATTCGGTAGAATTTCACGCTATGTGAGTAAGTTTTTTAATTAAATACCTTAAGGTTATTGATTTTCGCGAATGAAAAAAAGGTACAATTCGAAACATTTATTTTCGCTAATTGATAAATAAGAGAAACATTTTGGAGAAAAAAATCATTTTAACCAAGCAAGCACTTTTTCAACAAACTGATAGAAAAGATAAGCTAATTCTTCTGATTAAAGATGTGTTTTTGTCATCATTATACCATCACAACATCCTTTTTCAAAACTTGGTATACTCAAACATTTCGCCAGCTAAATTTTGCCGAATTAGGGTGTTGAAGAAATTTTGAAAGCACTCATTTTTGCGAGTCGGAAATTTGCAAAAAATAATGCTCGCAAGAATTAACGATCTAAAGAGATTAATAACTTAAAACGACTTTGATAATATTTATTTGCCAACCCTTCCATCTTGCTTCCCGTATGAGAATTTCAAGGTAGACTTTTATCAGTACCCATTTGACGATGAACGAATGAAAGTAGCCTTTCTTACCGTACGAGAATGTCAAGTTATTTTTTAGTACCCATTCGATGATGAATAACAGATGACAATATCTTCAAAAATACTCATTGAAATATGAAAAGTCTGGTTTTCTGCTGCACAATGAAAAAAATATTTTTGAAATTTTGTAAAGGCAATATGGCGCCAATACTTTTCAAAGATGTTTAGTTTTTTTTGACTCACCCGGTAGTAAGTTTTACTTTATTTTTCTTTACCTTTTTTTTTTTTTAGTCTTAGTTTTACTTTTTATTTTTCTACTTCTTTATATATAAACTGACCGGTCACGTTTACTCTTCTCAACAAATTTTATGTATTGCTAAAGAAAGCCAATAAATCTCACCTCACGAATAAACGCACCATATTTTCGGGCACGATCTTGGCGTAATATTTCGTTAAGTTTCTCTACGAAAAAAGTGGGAAAGCAATATCAAATTAAATCTAAACAAATATCGAAACAGGGTCTACGATTGATGTTAGGCTTTTTCAATAACTTTTTCCTACGCATTTATTATATAACATATATTATATAACATCTAACTAGACTTAAACAAATCTTTACTTTCCTGACTTTTTTCAAGATATTTTTTCTCTGACTGATGTCACACAAAAATGGGATGGAATACATTTTCTTCAATGAATTTGTGGCTGTGCTGAGGGTTAACAAAAAAACCAACCAGAAATATGCAGAGAGAAAAATTATCCTATTCCTGAATTTTCCTGGATTTTCAGGTAAGTTATAAGAGTGAAAGGTTTTTCTTGTCCCTCATCGGATACATTTTCCCCTATTTGTACAGTTGGTTCATTTAAGACATAAGAGAAAATGTAGTTGTGGGTACAGGCCTTGCCTTAAAGAAATAGCAACGCGAGTTGGGAATCCATTGCGTAAGCAATCTTACGAGTGCGATACGCGCGCGAAATTTGTGCAAAAAACGCTCACGTAAACATAAATCTACACGTAAACTGAAGTTAAAGTAAATATGACGCCAGCGATTTTTTTTATCTTGATAACAAATAAACGCGCGCGCTACCCCGCGCGGGATCGATCGCTCGTGTCTTAAAGCAAGGCGTGTGGTGGTATTGACTTTATACGTACATTATCCGGGATAGTGGGTAACCTTCTTGTATCAGGCGAAACAAACGTGTAAGTCTAAAAAAAGATTAGAAAAACTTGTCACTTCGTTGCACTGTCTTTGAAATGGAGTGAGAAAGTTAATATGGCGCATTGAACAATTCTCAGTTGCCGAATAAACGGAGGAGGGGGGGGGGGGGGTCTTAATAAACGGGAAAAAGTTCGAAAAATAAAGGAATGGACGGGAGGGTTGAAACGCTAATCAAAGCGAAAATGGTTATACAATGAAAAGCATAGACTTAAGATTAAAACCATCTTTTTTAACTCAAGAAGTACTATGACAAATAAGCAAAGAAATATTCTAAAATATTCCCCTGAGAGTAACAATTAACTAATTATAAATTTATCAATATTTTTCAATAACTGAAGATGGTTTCATTGTCGAGCTAAAGTTTATCCTTTCAGTTTGATGTACAAAACGTCAGAAAATTCGGCCCAATATTTTGTATAACACAAGCACGACAATACACATAACGGCAAACCAGACATTTTTCTACAACAGAGAAGTTTTTGCTCACTTTTTCTTGGAATTTCATGAACATTTGCGATCCAGGGTCTGGTATAAGTTCTTTGTTAAATGTCTCCAGAAACTCGCAAACATCTTTCTTCTAAAAAGCAATAATTTTACATGTAACATGCACATGCAGCCTTTCTTATCCACACGCAGCAGAAAAATGCTGCAATTTTTCCGCAGCAATAGATACTTGTGGTCCATGAACAATGTTTTTGATCCACGTGCAGAAAAATGTTGCAACTTCGATTGAAATTTATGATGTAAATATTTAATGACAATATTGCTAGAAAAAGGTAATGCACACGTACATCAGGGTAGAACAATGCTGTATTCAAAAGTTCCATTTTACGGTGAGAAAGCAAAATAATGTTGTGATAACGTTGTAGTCAAAATCAAACTGTATTGACTAAATTGCATCAATTCTACAACATTATTTGCTGTAATAAAAATTTTACAATTTTTTTTCAGTAATTCTAAATGTGGGCCACATCTTGCTGCTGCACCTTGATCATGTTAGATGTACGAGCTTAGTGAACACAGACATAGTTTCGACCTGAAGTGGATTAAATTTATTGTGGAATCAATTGCGCGATCTACAACAAAATTTACGTTTCGCGTAGATTCAATCTTGAAGTTCCATGTCCTTTTTTGCATTTTTTTCCTTCATTTTTCTAAGGATTTTTGCATAAAGCTATGAAAATTTTGTATTGTGTCAAATTTAATAAGCAAAATGTTTTCCCAGTAAAGAATTGTATGTATTTTCAAATCAAAGGAAATTTGGTGAGGCAAATAAGGATATTTTTCAATAATTTCTCCGATTTCTTAGAAGCTATCGATTTATAGGAGTTCGAATTACACGAACTTTTTAATGAACAAAGACACGGCTATGCCTACTTTATCATCTTCTATATTTCCAAAGATTTGAGAGATTCTATCAAGCACTGTGTAGAAGGTCTTGAACCATGGCAAATAGCTGAAAAACAAAACATTTCTTATCACTTTCTAGTTTTCATTCCGTCAAAGTCTACTTTATCAAATATTACTGTAGATACTCCGAAATAAAAGATTACGATTTTGTTGTGAAACTTAAGTGAGCAGTTTTATCACAACATCGTAAACTTAACGCTGGTTGCCTCTATTCATCCGCGTCACTTTAATGTTAGTTGTATCACAACCCCTTTCTACTAAAAAACTAAAATTTTCCCACTATACTTGTGTTAACTTTCTGTGTGATAATTTGAGGAGATTTAGAAAAAGTGAAAGACTCTTCAATTGCCAGTTATATGAAGGTTCTTAATTTCATTCCAGTTTAGGGTGAGTTCTTTGAATTAGTATTCGATTCTGTTTGAAAAACCAAGATCAGTTTTATTCTGATAAGTATGACCTCGCATATGGTAAATCGACAGTTAAAAAGCAGAATCACGTAAATCGAAGATTTCGCTGGAAACCATCTTTACGCACCGCTAAGTACTTTGATTGACAAATTCCTTGATACAGCGAGAGTACAATTTTCAAAGGCGGAAAAATAACACAAATTTTAAACGGTGAATTTATAAAGTGTATGTAAATACGTAAGCTTAAAAATTAACTTCAACAAAAAATTTTAATGATACTAACTGGTGCAATTAATAATCCACATCAAATAACCGACCAGAAAAAAGCTTGCTTTGCTCAAAAATATTTACTGGTCTAGATTGGGCCTTAGTTAGATTTGTATTTTTAAGAAAAAATCAGTACGATTGTCTTAACAGCTATGAACATTCAAGACGTCAAAACGACATCAAAACAACGGTCTTGTGCTGGTTGGGAACCAACTTACCTTATAATGCACAAACATCGCTGGGCTTTCGCTGGATAACGACAAAATCCAAATCGAAATTTACTATCGAGATCTGTTAACACGAAAGTTGAATATTCTACACCATCACTGAAACAAAATTTAAAAAATTGTCAAGCGGAAATAGCATAAAACGACCATCCCTTCTTTAACCTTTTGGCTACGCTGTGTTTTTAAAAAACGTGAAAAAATTCCAAGATTTTTTTTACAATTTTCTAGACTTTTAACTTGAATAATAGGAAAATAAAGAAAAATACCCAAACATGCGGTTACTTCGAAATATTGGAATCCACACTAAATATTTTAAAAGCCGCATTGAAAATCCGTCCACTTCCGTAACGTTCTTTTTACCCTTAAAACTTTATAGTATCTTTAATATTTCAGGCAAAGCAGACAAATTCCTTTGTACGATGTCTTTCAGAGAAAATTTGTCAGAGATTGCAAGATGGCTCTTCTTGACTTTTCCTGATTCCCGCTTAAGATTGTAGCTATTTTCCTGATTACCAGGGAATTTCCTATCATATTGCCCTGATTTCCAGCTTCAACGAGCAAAAAATCTAAGCTTAAGTTAACAAAAGAAAGATAACGAGAGATTTTCCATCTTAAATAAAAGTGTAAGAAATGCGGCGACTGAAAGTGTATCAACAGAACTGCCAAACTGTTGACTGAGGGGAAACCCAAACTCACGACCTTCTGATTATCTAGAACACTGTTCTATCAAGTGTCGGCCCTTGAATCAATCACCCCAGTATCCCACAGTAGTGTTACAGAGTGAATTGAGGTAACCAGTGCATAACTGAATTTGTAGAAAGATATGCATTTTCAAACATTTGAGCGGGTCAAAATTTTATAAAGTTTGCGAGCTAATAAATTCAAAATCTGGGCAAAATTTCACATCGTCGTTCCATACACACTTGACAAGTATTTAACTAAAAATTTGGCTCACCTGTTGATCTCACAAGGATAACAGAATCCTGGTACCTGTTTCAGGATAATCTCCTATTAAAATAAAATGAAAAATTATTTAAAAAAAGTTATATTCAGTCTCCTTTAGGTGATGCTATTCGACCGATCCCCTGGAACGCGTTACGTAATCTTACAGAATTAACTTTAAAAAAAAGGAAAAACACTTCAGTGTAGAGAACACGAAAAAAACTGGCAACCAGGAATTCAATGATTACGGCTGAGACAGTGGAAATGATAAGATAATTCATCTATATCATCTTCTTTTTTGAAGATGATATAGATGAAACAAAAACTGACGTTTCGACCACCTTGCTAGTCTAAGTCGGTTGATTTCCTTCAATATTTATTACAAAGACACATGGCATAGGTCTGCTTAGGACAAATAATTATTTTTAGTATTACCTTTTCATTGAACTCGTCTGGATAAAGCAACTCAATTTGAGAATCTAAAGACGTGAAGAAAAACGTTTTGTTAAACTAAGAGAATATAGTCGAAAAGGCAGCCAGTCTAAGAGCCAAAAACTTTTGAAATCGTTTTGAAACGAAAGTTTAAACATGGGATAGATAAGACTCTAAACAACAAAAAGGAGCAATTTGAAACGCATGTTACAACATCTGGTAGGTTAAACTCCAAACAGCCAACGTATACAGAAGATACACTGAAAGTGCTGTCGGCAATATACTTGGTTCAGCTTACCAAATCTTCAGAAACATAACAACTTATAAGGTTCTAATAAACAGTACCTCTATTGGTATCTGGTGGGTGGATGTCAATGAAGCAATGGAACAATGATGGTGGATCATTTCTGAAATAAGAATCAACAAAATATTATATGGGGATTCCAAGACATACATTCCTTCAAAAAAGGGGGAGGAGTCACACATTACCTTACTTAATCGACATGTTTTATGATATTATTTTTATTTCAGAAAATAATTAGTACATTTTAGGATTTTTAGGACAGGTGGTAACCCTGATACGGTTTATCAAAGTGTGATATTGTTTTGAGATATATAATCCAAAGGGATTCTGTGATGAAAAACCATTTGATATGTTGTACTGTAGAGCTTGGAATTTTATTCACGACAACTTTTACAGTTTTTAAATATCTTTTCTTGTTTGTGAGATATTTTCCTGAACGTTCTAAGTAATCTTCAGTATATATTGAGATGCATTTTCCTAATAAGAAGATAACCACTTTCACTTTGAAGTTAACCAGAGTGTTTTAAAAACACTAACTTCAGATACTTCAGATACCTCTCTCTTAAACGAAAAGAGATTTCTCTTTTCTGTAAAAAGACTTTTCAAACAACTTTTCGAGTTCTACCACATACCAAAAAATGATGTTCATCACAGAATCAACAATTTTTGAAAATGAGTGTATATCTGACCATGAAATTGGAGGTTTTCGTATAACAGAGAAGATAAAAGATTTTACTCTGATGTTTCTCTTACTTGAGTCTTGAATCCACCATTATGAGACTTCTTTGTCATATTCAGTTCTGTGATGCTACATTAATCTCATCTTCCATTATCATAATAATTATATATCTGCTTTTTTTCTTAGAATTCAACTCGTCTAAAATGGAAAGTATTTAAAACACTTCAAAGGAATTTTTGTTCTGACACTCTGTAATTCATAAAACACCAGAGATGTGAAGCAAATTACATGTATAATAATTTTAATAACACAGATCTTGTATTTCACTACAAAGGCCTATGATGACAATTCTAATATTAGCTTGAATTGTATATCAAATAAGCAAAGATTTATTTTATTTTATAGTTAAGTAGATTTAGCTTTAAAAAGGAGCTTTTTCTTGCTAAGTCTAGCCTCCTAAGATAGAAAATGCTTACAGAAGACTTATGAAATATAAATACAGAAGTAAAAGAGGGAACTGAATTTTAAAGCCAAGTCTTGATTAAATTGATTTTATTGAAGTTGTATAGTTTCGCTTTGAAAATATCGCAGAAATGCACGGGGTCTTTCTTTGCTTTGAATTTGGCTATAAAAATGTTCTTTTTTCGTTTCAAACAATAGACAATACATTCTGCATGTTTACATGATAAAATCCTGGAGAAGTTGTGATCCTCCAAGTAGATGTTTGAGCAGAGTATTGCTTACTGGTCTGCTAGTCAATGCAAGCTAGTGTTGCTCTGTACTGGTCAAGGTAAGAGTAAAAATCTTATTTATTATCAATACAGTAACTAACAAAAATAACCTAACCTAAAAATATAATTTGAAACTCAGTTTTTAATGACTTTAAACAGGTTTTAAAAACTACAACAGTATATAATCTGAATAGTTGAAATATAATACTTTGTATTTTTGTCGAAAAAACCCTTATACTTTTAGGATTTAGCCACCAAAAGTGATTTAATTATTGTTGAGTAGCACTGCTTTAAAGCCATGACAGAAATCCACAGTGACTTCTTCTTTCCTTTAGGGATTGTCTCCAAATTGTGTCCCATTTTGGGACGATTTTTAGAAGATTTTATTTGTCTTGTTAAAAAAAAGAGGCAAATTTCAATCGTCTTTTGGAAAAATAGTAATAGTAATAGCAATAATAAGCTCTTTGAAAAAGACACATTTTTAGAATAATTTTGGGATAAGTAAAAGACGATTTTTAAAAATTGATCTTTAAAAGAAAACTTTTCCAAGACGATTTTCATAAGATGATTTTAAAAAGACGATTTATAAAGATGATTTTAAAAAGATGATTTTAAAAAGACAACAGGCTGAAAAGGTTTATTTGATGCTGACATTGGCTTGAAGTTTGTCATATACAGAAAAATCAAAGGATTTGGTAGGAAGGTCCTTTTGCATTTGCACAGTTTGAATAATATAACCTTTTCTGGATTCTTAACCTGTGTTCTGGACAGACTCCATCTAAGAATGATAAGTCATTTTCTACCTTCGACTTTAGTATATTATACACATCATATTACCCATGTTTTTAAACAGGATGATAGGTGTTCCCATGGGAATAGATAGCCCCATTCTGGACCAACCTGTATCTGTACCACAGGGTCCGAATTAGAGATGATATATAGCTTCGCAAAAAAAAAGCTTGCAACGCAGACGAAAATTTAGTGAATTTGCGAAGGAAATTTAAAGAGTTGGCAATCTTAATTAACGTTATTTACAGAGTTTGAATGTGTTTAAAGAGTTTTGTTTTGCTTAAAAATTGTTGCTGAGTAAATTTCAAAGAAAGAACAAAAATTCAGCTTCGCATTTTTGCCGTTTTTCTTGGATGAGGCTTCGCTGAAACTTACATAAAACAGGTTCGCATTTTGCAAAGTGCAAATCGCTAATTCGTACTCTGTTTATATACCACTTAGAAGGTTTTTTCATCAGAAAACCTTTGCGTAGCAAACGCTACCGTGGGTTTAAGTTCAAACACTAATTTAGGTTCATTGATGATGAATTCGAAAATAGCTACCCGGAAATTTATCCTAAATAACTCCATCTCCAACACAAAGGCACCCACGCTACTTTTTTAGAATTAAATATCACTATCAAAGACAGGATTTTAATACACAAACTCTTTGATAAGAGAGATAATTTTCCTTTTTTCATCGTTCAAATGCCTGATCTTTCTAGAAATATTCTAGAACATTTTATGGCTCTGCAAATAGCCCGCACGACTCTGCAGTATGATGACGTTATCCTTAGACGTCAAGGGTTAACTCAAAGAATGGTTAAACAAGGCGTTTTCTAAATAAGATTGTAAAGACATTTGATAAGATGCATGAAAAACATACTGACAGTTTTGTATCTTTCAAAAAACTACATCTGCTATCAAACATGATTAACAAAACATCTATAGATATTTTTCACTTTTTCTTTATATTGTTCTTCTCTCCCTTTCAATCACATTCTCCTTTGCTCCTTATCTTCAAAGATATTGATTAATCCTTTTTCCACGTCTTCCTTTTTGTTTGCTGACAGCCTGTTTAACTGTATGGTGCTGATGGCAAATAAACATGTACAGGGATCCTAGTTTCTTCTTTATTTTTCTACAATTCTCCATCACCTATCATAAAGAAACATCTTTCATCTAGAGGTTGGTTGTGATCTTGAGTGCAATTGGGAGTAGCGCCATACTTGTTCATACAGCATTTGACCGTCTCGGATCTCGTCATGGGTTATTTCAGGTGCAGGCCCAAACTTGTACTTGGTTCCCTGCTCTTACATTCCTGCAAAAATTTTCTGTTGGGGAATTGCAAAAAACGGTATATACAATTGCAGACAATTGTTTGGCTGTAACTTTTGTAACAGTGGGCCTGAGGTCGTGAAACTTGGTTGATTTGCAATCATATGAGAAGTGCCCCTCATAGTTTGAAAGAATTTTGCTTCAAGGTGTATATAACAAAATCACAAAATATCAATAATTTTTTGAAAAATTCCATCAGTTCATTGTCAAAAATAAGAGCTTGCTTTACTGTAAAATTTGAGTAAGTGTTGCCAGTTAGATAAACAAAAGGGTATAAAAAAGGATATGAGAAATTTTTTGGTCCCTCCATCAAAATTTTATTGAAAGTGATGTTAATGCGTAAGTTTTGGCACTGAGTGTTGTCCCGTTTGCAAGGGGTTATTATTATTATTATTATTATTATTATTAATTTATTTGGTAAAGAAGGTCAAGAAATATACAATTAAAAAAAGCCA
>JAUBWS010103831.1:0-10561 GCA_032270445.1 Darlingtonia californica | reverse complement strand
ACCCAGATTTCCCTTTCCTTCATTTCATAATCAACGGCCATTAACCCTTAGAACGCACTCAACTTTTGGACAAAATAAAAAGAGATATTTTAACATTTCTCAAAAACTTGTGCAATGAGCTATCAGAAAAATGCATAGGTTGATTTGGCGATTTCAAGCCTTCAGAAGATGGTCAAATCTGAACATCTATATACATACGTCTCTCATGCTCTGAAGGGCTAATAAAGCTCCTACTTTCACGAAAACACTTTAGGGTACCATGATTAGGAAATTTTGCTGTCAAAAAAGCTTTGAGACAAACTCAGAATTCCGTTTTAAGCGTCCAACGCATGAATCACTCGGCCACGCGGTCCACTCATTTAATAACAAAATTCTCCAATTTTTCACAATCTCACCAAACATTCTATACAGGCGTTGTCACAATCATTATTGGGCCTTTTTATTTGTGTGTGGTGCATGCAGTTTGGCACTTTTCAGAAACTTCCTTAACAATGCTTCGGGAAGCGGTGTATGGTGTATTATCATAATGATTTCTGGTGCATTCGCTATCATCTCATCTACTCAATCCCGGAATCACAGCGTGAAATTCTACCGAATACGGGACCCGTATTCGAACGTATTTCACGCTGTGAATAAAATATTGAATGCAGTCAACTTGATTGGATGCTGAATAGTTACCTTGATATGTTCAGTGGTGATTATACTGGCTGCTTTGAACCTGGAGTAAGTATTTTACACTTAGTCGCATAACATTTTTATGTCTTATTCTTTCCTTACACTCTGAGGCAGCCAAAACAAAATAGAAAGAATTAGAGGCATGGGCCCCCTAGCAACATTTACTAGATTGATATCCAAAGCATTTTATATTCAATTTATCTTGACTCAGTAATGTGTAATGTGAAATAAGTTGAAGACAGAAAAAGTTTTCTTTTGACTTCTAGTGTTTTAGGTCCTTAATTGGCGATGATACACAAATATTTCTTAGCTTTTCTTTTATGCTGAGAACACTTTTTACCAATTTTTGTTTACTTATTGAGGATATCAGTACCATTGTGGTAATTACCCAGCAAGCACAAAACCGTCGAAATCTAGTACTAACAAAGAATGGCCCTTTTCCTAACCCTTTGGCCACGCTGTGTTTTTTAAAAAAGTGAAAAAGTTTTTTTTTACAATTTTCAAACTTTCAACCTGAATTTCTGAACACTTGAATGAGTTGAACTAGTTAAGTTTTGTACCAAAAGACAGCTCTCTTCATGTTCTTTAAACATGTTTGGAGTTGTTTTGGCCAATTTTGAATAGTTCAGAAGTTCTGAGCTTCCAAGTTACCACTTGGAAGTGGTATTTTGGTCAATTTTGGACGCACATGTGCGTGTTTTGGGCTTAAAGGGTTAAAGCTAGAATTAAATATTTAAACAAATGAAACATGAAGAATGTGTATCTTCATACACTGTAGTTGTTTCTGCAGGTACTACGACAGATGCTATGCACTTGACGACACTAGTAGAAATCCTAGAAGAATCAAAATTTATTGCGGGACCAAAAATAAGAAGACAGGCGGGGTTGCTACGTTTTCAATTATGGTGTTTTGTGTTTGTGTTCAATTGCCTATATCAATCGTCATTATGTATTTTTGCTGTAGAGCATTCGAATCTTGTCGAACTGTGACATGCTTAGATGATTGCTGCTCAGACGGTTTGTATAATATACTTCTTGGGCAGGGGGTACTAGATTCAGAAATTTACTGGTATGTGCCACCCAAGGCTCGAAAACCATACCGTTAGAGGAACAAATTTCTCGGCGGAGTTAAGGCTCGTCCAACGTTGCCTCGAAATTTTCCCACGCAGCTGTCAAATAAAATTTGTTTATAGCTCAAAAGATCGGTACATAGGAAGCAATTATGGAATGGCTTTGGCATAATTTGAAAATTTTTGCGTATTTCGAGAAATTTGCGAAAAACCCTTATTTTGCCGCACTTTTTGTTTGATGACGTCATAGATTTAAAATCTTTAATAACTCAATGTTTAAAAATACAATTTACTTATTGAACAAAGGTTTAATTCTTTCAAAAGTTTCTATTATGTAAACAAAATATAACAACGTATGTTAATAAATTTCTCGAAATAGTTAAAAATTCTCAAAAGTTGGTCAATTATCTTTATCAAAATACCAATCTTTTGAGCTATAAACGATTTTTATTTGACAACTGGAAACGGTGGGAAAATTTTCAGACAAAACTGAACGTGCCTTAACTTCTTAACAGTTTGACAATTTTCACAAGTTTGGGACAGCTGTTTCGGACCCTTAGAGGTACTAAATTTAAAGATTTTCCTTAAAATTTCAAAACCGTTTTCTGCAAAGCATCACCCTCTGGACGTCCAAAATTTGAGACAGTGAGACCCCCTGGAAGTCTGATATCCTCTAAACCGCCTAAGCAGAATTGGTCTAATGCAAATAACCAAACGGACATATCTCCTTGAAGGTTAAAACTCTTGAAAAGATGGTACTTATTTACGTATTGAAAGTCCGAAAAAGGTCGTATCTTTATATGTTTTCTATATATTTCTATAACTTTTTATTGTGTAAATATATGTAATGACAATGTAATGTAATAGCAAATGTCTATTTAGGAAATTTTTCCTAGTGAAAATTTTGGAACCTGTCAATGCTCATATTTACAAGGGCTTTCTAGGTCAAAAAAGATCTACAGAATATTGCTCATAAAAACATTATAAGAATTATTATCAAATACCTTAACCCTATTCAGCCTAGGTTTTTTAGGGGCTCCTCAGGCCTAGGAGGGGGGGGGGGGGACACATTGTGCTCTAAATTAATTTTCCTATCAATTTATATACAAAATTTCTAACATTTATCTGACACTTCCTAATCTTTTGAGCATGGCGCCATATTGCCAAAATATTTCCAAAAAATATTTTCATGAAAACTTTTGCAAATAAATTTTCCAGAAACTCACAAAATTTCAAGGCGAATATGTTAGCACGTAAAAAGTTATTAAAATATCATTGTGCCCCTCCCCACCCCCCCCCCCCCAGACCGAATAGGGTTAAAGTGTCAAGTAGTGAACTATTATAATAAAAAATGAAGCTTATTATTAGCAAGTTAAGATTTACTGTGGCTTTCTCGTGAAAAAGCCTTTCATCTGGTCTTTTCTTGACATTTGATTTTGATCTTCAAAATTGAATCCAAGTGTATCTAAAAAGAAAAATTAAAAAATTCATGATAGTATTCATCATATTCTCTATTAATTAATGCTTCAACCTCTAAAATAGGTTTTCCTATTTTGGTTTATTTCAGATACTTTAAGATTGCGCTCTAAAAGACATGCATCTATAGCTTCAGGAACAAATTCTGCCTCTTTTAGATAATACCAGATAACATTTTTAACAAAATGTACTGACCAAAATGAATGATATTCAGGTGAATAAGGCAGAAATTTTTTTTTTAACTACTACCTTATGGGAATGTATAAATATTCTTTCCGAGGAAGTTCAAAAAAAAAGAGAAACAATACTTTTTTTTGGATAAGGAACTAATTTTATAAAAAAATCCCATTCTGCTAAAGTTTCTTCCCACAAAAGATTTTGCCCTTAAGATATATTGATTACAGTTCTTTACAAGCTCTCCTTACTCCAAAGGGTATTTTATTTGCAAGCCTACCTTTGGCCTTTATTGTTTTCTTCAACGTTGTTAGCCTAGCAGCTCGCTCAAGTTCTGATTCAATGGTATCCATTATTTCTTGAAATCTATCACGACTTGTATTCGATATTTGGTACACCAAAAGTTGTGGATCGATAGTGGCGTAGTCAACAATTCCTTTAGCAAGACCTACTAAGAGATTTTCTTCTTTGTTTTCTTGCGTTGTTCCCTTTGATTGCCACGCAAGTTTTTTTACATAGATTGTGACTTGCACTATGTTATTGTTTTCCCAGACCAAAATAGATTTTGAGAAGATGCTTGCGTTAGCTGAGTCAGAGGTATTTTGGTTTAAGAATGATATCAATATGCCAACTACTCCTTTTGTTGTGCTTTTCCAATCTTCGCTGAAAGCACTATCTATGGTATTTGTAATGTCCTCATTTGCAATATTTGTAGCAGTTTTGGCGATAATTTTTATTTCCTGACTGGTCATTTTGTTTCCAACCAGAGAATAACCTAGGTTGTGGTCATTCGCTTCGCCCAGGCGAATGGACTTAAATAAATTTGATACAACGGCATACATCCCCTCCATTGCCTCGTCATTTTCTTTTTTTGCCACATTGTCTGCTGTATTGTTTGGATGAACGTTGCCCATGTTCCCTTATTTCACAATTTTCACGGTGAATGAAGTGCTTCTGTTTCCTAGTGCAATACTTTTATAGAATTTAGGGGCAGTGGAACAAACTTTCTTTAGGGGGGCTGAAAGTCAGAGGCGAGACAAGTTTATTGTTTTTAATTATTGTTAATTTCATGCCATAATTAAAAAAATTATTAGGGGTGCCCCCTGGCTCCGCGACCCTTGGAATTTATTTCGCGTGACTAGAATCCTTAATCTTTTAATTACTCGCAGTAGGTTTTATTATGCTATATAATTAAGCTTTATACTTTTTGTATACGTACCTATCTGATTATTTTTCTATATTGACTGGGGCGATTTGGTTTCTACAAAATTACAGAACCCCTAATCTTTTATATTTAAGCCTTATACTTGTGCACACGTACCTAGCTAATGATTATCTTGATAACCGCAGATTCCTAAAATGTCAGTTTTTCAGAATCTTTGACGATCTCCTATATCGCGTTTACCATTCCTTTGAATTTTTTAATGCAAACGACGCAAGAATTTTACTCTGAAAATGGTTGATTAGACGATTAAACAACTCAAAAAATTTCATAGCCTGTGAAACTTGATCCAACCACCAGTTTTACCCTTTGAATGAATTAGAATTTACCTATTCATTTATTTGTCTATTATCTAGATGGGAGATCCGACGCTATTTTCTCGTCTGAATCTAAAACGAATAACGACGGGGAAATACAAGATTAAGTCGTGAATCCTAGTAAAAAATATTTGTGTCGTATTATTTGATAATTGTAAATATGAAAAAATATTTGCATTATTAATATAGTAATTTAAGATATAAAACATTTTTCGGTGTCATTTTCTTTTGATAATAACTGTAACATGGCTTTTCACTATCCCATTTATTAAGACATTTGTAATATGTTGTTTAAAATATGAGTGACAAATTACGTCATCAGCCAAACATTTCACAAATTTCATTATACGGATAATCAATTAATTATTGGCAATCCACAGATTACCAATTTATGTTTTCTACTATTGAATTTAACAATAATCAACAAATTTATCTCTAAATTTTACCTATGCAACAAAGTCAATCTATTTTCTTGTAATAAATAGCATAAAATGAATGACAAAAATTAGATAATCGGGCAAACTTTTTGCACAGCTTTGTCTATCTCCTGATTTTGGCAATCTGCCAAATACCTTAACATTATCTTGCATATTAAAATTAAAATGAGTGACAAAAATTACATCACTAATCAAACATTTCGCTGTGCGGAGACATATTTATATTCCCTATACGTTTTGAGGCTTTCTAGCCAAAACCTTTATTATTATCCTATAATAAAATCAAAAGAAATGACAAAATTATGGATAAACCTTTCTAAGGCAATCTTCGTTTCATAAGCATCTAGACATTCTTTTTCATTGCATATAAGGAGCTTCGTAAGCACTCCTTCCATTGAACACATTAGCGTTGAAGAAAATAATGATAATACCGTGTAGGCCGCTTTTTCAGGAGTCAGATTGTCCGATTCTCTTTTATTAACTCAGAGTCAATGTAAATGTTAGCTATAATTTCGTAGAATTCTTCCATGCATTTTGATGCTTAACCCTATTTAACCCAGGTGGGAGGCAGGCATTAGCCGAAAGCTTCTTAATAGCTGCAAAATATTGACATGCGTCAATTTGATTTGTTTACTTCATAAAATAAAAACAGAATTGAGAAACCTATATTCCTTCAAAAGACATAGCTTTGTAAAGAAGGAACCTTTTTTTCAAGGAAAAATCAACAAAAATTGTGATGATGTCATAAATTAACCGTATAGTAACCATAGTTTATTCAGCATGTTTTTATCAGTTGTGTTATTGAAGGCTACCTCATGCCAAATTTCAAATCTCTTGCGAGAGCCAATCTATTTCTTGACGAAAATCTGAAAATAATGCAGTATTCGGGGTGAATAAACTGATTTATTGTGTTTATAGCTTGTTTTGGTTTTAAGCTCTCAAATGTCATGGGACAGCTTTCAAAACAAGAATATTTATTGGTACCTGACTCATTACTGGTGAATTTTCTATAGCTTCAACTAAATTGAAGTGGGGGGGGGGGGGGGGCAATTACACTAAGAATGTACTGGTAAAACTACACTTATTTTTTTATAAGAATTACATAAATCAGACCCGAGCCTTGTGATTCTTAAGATTTTGACCAAATTGACCTTCAAATATTCTTAAATAATTCTTAATTTTCCTACATAAATCAGCCTCAATAATTAATATGGTGTTTTCAATCACAATTGATGACACAATTTTCCAAAAAGGATTTTTTTTTTGGCAAATTTTTGAATTTGAGCCTGGGCATTATTCTTATGATATTCTTAATTTTTTGACAATTTTGAGCCTTGTGATTCTTATAAAAAAAGAGTGTACGACAAATAACTATTACAAATACTTTTTAGTGCTTTGTTCTGACAACATCAAAAAACTTTAAAGTATAGGTTCATGCCGAAGCTATTCTTAAAATATTAGTCTACGACTCGTAAGTATGGTCAATGCAATGACTTCAAGAGCTCTTGGGTACAAATGCTAACGAACCATTGAACGAGGAAGTTTAAATTTTCTCTGAATTTAGAAATTTGAGAATTTGCTGTGATATTGATGAATTGGGATTCTCAATGAAAGAAGTAATAAAGCCTAGATAATTTGTAAAAATAATTAACCACTCACCGACGACAGGGGCAGATCCAGCTTTTCAAATGAAGTCACAAATTCAAAAAAAATTGTACGAGCGCACGCGCGGAGTGCTTTGAATTTCTCGCGGGCCACACAGAATCCCTGCCACAGGCCTTTCGTACAGGCCTTCTTTACTTTTTATGACGTGCCACTTTTAGGAACCTGACACAATGTAATCTTCGTGAACGTGAAAAAAGAATGAGTTCTGTATTCAGTCCAACATTTTAAAGCGACAAGTTTATGAGTTAACAGACAAGTAGTTTTTAGAAGCTACTGTTTAGTGAAAATTTACCAGGTATCTCTGAAGTTCCATCCCTTTGTTGCTTAACCTATTTTGGTCAAACAGAATTTATGAAAAAATTTACATAGGGTATTTAAGTTTGAACAGTATCAGGGGTGGTTTATATCATTTCCGCCCAGAAACGCAAAACTGCAAATAACAAAACTTCTCATGAAACATAATCAATTAATGCCAGACATTTTAAATTTGGAACACTGTGGTTTGAACTGCTTTGGAGAACTGTATATAAAGAAATTCAAAATTTTCTTTAGTTCCTCTTAATGCAAGATAGTAGCTAAAATAGGAGGCTGAGTGGCTAAAACCAAATTTACCCTATAAGATTGTAAGCACAGGGAGTTTTGTGTTGCTTACCAACTTGTATTTCATATTGAATTGCAACATTTATCTAAATTTCAGGCTAAATACAACTTCTGATAAAAGATTATAGAAAATCGGCGACGCTGCAAATTAGGGTAAAAAGATTTCCTAGTTGGAGCGCAGACTCGGTATTTTCCAGTTCACTGATTGGTAGATTATTGAATAGATTGGAAGTTTTGAGTACTTTAAGTTTATATTTTCTAACGCCGCAGGGGAGGGGAAACTATAAGTTTTCCCGTGCGCGCACGCTCTTTCAATGAACCATTGTCGCAAGCCGTGTCAATTAGATAAGAGATAAAAATTATTTCTTGACAGAAGAATTTTAGGTCATCGCTCGCAGTCTTCAACAACCCCTGAATCCGCCCTTGGAGGATGGTATAATTCCTGACATAATAAAACGCTGTGACCATCGACAATCTTTACTTCACATTGCAACTAAGTTAGAATATCACCAAGATCCTCAATCTGTATGGTGAAAAAGCTGTCAAAAGTATGTCGTGAACTTTTAACTTTGAGTCCTGAATAAAGGAATATGAGAACCATCCAGGCTTCAGAAGCCCCGTCCAGACATTATACGGATAAGAATCAGTATTATTGGTTAAAGTTAAAGGAATTAGACGGGTATAAGATGGATTGTTCAATGGGCTTTTCCAGAAATAAATTGTTCACCTTATGTTGAGGATATGGACTTACATGGAAAATATCTTGCCCCCCGGATGTCAAAACACAATAACTCAACCCCCTTTATTTGTCCTATTTTCGCATTGAAACCCCCTAGACACCCACTATTTTGTCAATTTTAACAGGTGTGACCCACTGGAAATCCGCTTTTCACCAAAGTATAGCCCCCTGGACGTCCACAATTTGTGACAGTGAGTACCCCTTGACGTTCGATATCCTCAACATAGGGTATAAAGTTTTTTTCTGGAAAAACACAATAGCCTTTAAGAACGCTGGTGTCAGCCTGATTTCTTAAAAGATATTGTTTGCTTAATTATATCTATTGTTTTCTAAATTATTCACGGAATTTGCATTATTAGTTTTAAACATATGGTAAATCCCAACAGGAATAGTCAAAGGCCAAAGTTATAAGTTTGATGGCCAAACTTGTATATCTCATACATATGTATTTCATACAAAAAAAACCGGTGCCACTTTTTAAGTAATTATTTATAATAGAGTATAAAGTAAATTGGCTGCACTCAACAATATTTTTGAGAGTCAAGTTTATATTTGCATAACAAAAAACAATATTAACAACGTTTCTTTAGTCTCTCACTGTTGTCTTTCATGATACGCCATGATAAATCAACAATAAACTGCTACTTATGCGTTTTTCACAAACCTAAACAAAGTGAAACTACAACCATTTGAATTTTTCTACACATGGTTGATAGTGGAACACAGGTATATATAGTTTTTGAGTTTTCTGGGAATCTTACTGAGTAAAGTGACATGCATATCATAAAATGTGACAGTCTACGGGAAAAGGGGGCATAAAGCTATCCATGATTCACTTGTTTGCTTCTCAAAATCATGAAAAAATTGCAAATTGCGTGTCGCTTGAATAGAGATGACCTCCTCTACAGACGTTTTTTCGTGATTTTGCAAGTAGGTTAAAAATGACCATGCCCCCTTTTCCCATGGAACGTCACAAATAATTCTTTTTTTGAGCAACTAGATATCACGTAGTCATTCTTGAGCTAATATACACATGGCAAAAACTTCTAGCAAAAAATAATCCTATTGAAATAAACTGTACGTTCTACTGTTCATCCAGGTATTCTTTTTGCATCGTTAAATGAAAAGAGTAACTCGAGAAAAATTTTTTGATTTGTGTTCTCTTTTTGAATAAACTACGCTACACCACATTATTTTCTTGCATCATACCCTCTGCGCAAAATACATGTGTATGAACTACCATATTTTACCGTAAGCGCCGTAAGCGTGCGGGTGGAAGAGATGCACCACACGGAAACGGTAATGCAAGATAGAAAACTATAACGTCAGCCCAGGCTATTCCTAAACCTTTTTAGGCCCTAATAGATTTCTAAATTGTTAAGCTAATGTAACATTCTGGTGAACGGTGAAGAAAGATTCAGAGACCATGACATGGTTATTCTTTTTCCTTCTATAGATAAATCATGATGGAACAACAAGGAGAACAAATCATGTTTACAGCACCAACAAGTTCAAATCAACGTGCAGAAAACTCTGAGCCTCAGTTGAAAGGTTTTGTTTTGAAAAATCTTGTGATAAACAGATTAGGTAGGTTGGTGTTGTTTGTTGACACATTACAAACAAAGCTGTTGGCGGACTCTTTTACTTTTCTACTTAATAGTCTTTATTGTCAAAACTGTTTTGGTTTTTGCCCTCTTCCTAACGTTAGGTACTGACATATTTTGGATCCAAAGACGGCAATGAATAGCTTAATAAATGATTTGATCATCTACCCAGATTTGCCTTTTCTTCATTTCATAATCAACGGCCATTAACCCTTAGAACGCACTCAACTTTTGGACAAAATAAAAAGAGCTTGTTTTAACATTTCTCAAAATCTAACATTCGGGAGACTGGAAAGCATGAAACTATTTAAGTTTGGTATAAAAAAAACAACTTGTGTATTATGAGCTTTCAGAAAATACATAGGTTGATTGGGTGATTTTCAAGCCTTCAGGAGATTGTCAAATCTGAACATATACATACGTATGTCTCTCATGCTCTGAAGGGCTAACAAAGCTCCTACTTTCACGAAAACACTTAAGGGTAGTACCATGATAAGGAGATTTCGCTGTCAAAAAAGCTTTGAGACAAACTCAGAATTCCGTTTTACGCGTCCAACGCATAAATCACTCGACCACGCGGTC
>JAUBWS010103820.1:0-10562 GCA_032270445.1 Darlingtonia californica | reverse complement strand
TTGCTAGCGATTATCAGCAAGAAAACAGACGAAATGGCGGAGGGCGTGAAAAGAAAACGCCAAGATGAAGAAGATACCATTGACGAAATTTTACCACCGTCAAAACGAATTTGCTTAAACCCAGTTTCATCAGCTCTTTTTTACTTTTATCAATAAAACCATAGAAAACTTTCACGTGGCTGTTATATGACTTTGCTAAACATTTTGATTTCTCAATTCATTAAAAAACGATGCACTACTCAAAACTAGCCTCAGTTTAAGATCCTGATGCTAAAAATTTACATGTTTTCAAGTAGAATTATTTTTGCATTGGCCTGTTCCCAAAACTTCGTAATATAAAATTTTAAAACACGTGAAAGTTATCTCCAGCAAAATAAGCCCCACAAGATACAACCCGCTACTTTTCATTTTGTGCATGTTTTATAATGCACTGGCATAGTCTATTATGGTTTTATCCAAGGTTTTCAGCCTCCCACCCCCCCCCCCCCCCCTCCTTAAAACCGGGAATTTTCCCAGATTGTTCCCTCCCCCCCCCCCCCTTTATGTAACAAAATATATTTAACTTTCCTCTTATAAATCAGTCCCAAATATTGGTCGACAGCGTGGTGCTATTCTTATACTTTTTGATGTTAAATGAATCAGCTACATATCAATTCATTAACAAATTTAAAAAAATTTCAACCATTTGTCTCGAACATCGTTGTAAGAACTTATCTTTTGATTTAAATCCCTTTGACTTCCCTTCCGATTGTTGGTTTGATGTTCGTAAAAACTACATATTTTTTATTTGATAATTTACATGAAAGAATAATATACCATAAAATATTATTCATTCTCCTCCTTACCCCACAAATTTGGTAATCTTAATAACCTTAAATGCGTCCCTCCCCCCCCCCTTCAAATAAAAAAAATTGAGATTTTTTCCCCTTGTTTTTCAACCCAAAATTTTGGTCCTCCCTTTAAGGAGGGGGCAGGGGGGGGGGGGGGCTACTGCTGTATATGGTACGAACTTTTATCTTTTATTTCTAATAATCATTCATCACTAATATGCAAGGATCATTTACATACATTTACTTCCTCTTTCATTCCAATTAAATGCATATTCATTAATTTCTCTTTTTTCAAGTTTAAGATGAACTGCAAAGTCCTATGGTTACCTTCTCGCGGAGCAGTTCGTTTTCATAAACTAACAACCAAGGCAATTATCAATCTTTCGCTTTCAAAAAATCTCTTAGATTCTTTATTTATGAAGCATCTTCATTATAAAACAGGCTTCCATAACTCTATACTCGTACTACAAATTTCCAAATGAAGACTTTTTGGTCTAAAGTAAATTTGAGAGGTAAATGCACGACCACGCAGCAAAGCCCAAATATGTAAAGACCATCAAACAGCTAGTATACAAAAAAAAACCACATTAAAAAAATAACAATAACACTTTTAAATAAGAAAATCACGCAAAAGAAACTGCTGTCAAACTTTTTTTAAATTTCAAAGAATATTTTGGCAAACAATTTCACAAAAAGCCAACACACTCATTCACAGACGACAAACAAGAATGCCCATTATCACCGTGTCAACTCGCCTTTACTTGTTATTGCAAAATCTCCTGTTTTTCAAAAATAATGGGTCTATTCTTGAATACATTCGATTTGATGACGTCACGTAAAAGTGGGTTGCGGGATCATTTTTGAAAGTGTAAATGTAATTAACAACAACAAAATTACCTTATTTGTTTGAGCTTATTAAGTGAGGACTTATATGGGGTCTTACCAAGGACATTAACAATGGTACCATACGGTCCCTGCCAAGCGCTCGACACTTCTTGTTTGGGAAGTCAAACCAGACATTGCAGTGCATGAGGTCCTAAACCTGCGAGAATACTCGGGTAATTGGTCTCCCGCGCATTAATCTTTTTTTTTTCATTTGTTTTTTGTTTGGTAAAAATAACAAGTACAGAGATTAGTTAAATCCAACTAACAACTTGCAGTTGCAGTGACAATGCCATGCAACATAGGTCTATGTTTCGTTCAGGGTAAAGAATCATACCGATATCTCAGAAGGGAAACGACTACGAATACTAATCGGGGCCTGATTTCCTTTTCTTCTGTTTTTTTTTTTTGTTTTCTTTTTTTCAATTAAATGTTGACAATGTTAGCCAGATCATATAACCCCCACTCCAGAGATTGGTACTGGAATCATTGGTAGTAAATAACATTTTACCCAATGAAAAGAGCACTGGTTTTTAGGGATTTTGTGCCCCTGTAAGTAGGACTGGATGAAGTTTGACGGGGACACGTCACCGTATCCGATTTTGGATAAGTGCCCTCCCCTAAAGTTTGGACTATCCAAGTTTGGTGTATACTAAAGTTTTTTTTACGAAAAAATGTGTATTACCTCTTTGATCTGTTGTTTCTGTTCCGGAGATATTTCATTTGCAAATGCTGCCCTGACCGTTGTAGCTTCAAAACCAATTAATGGAACCAACGCCTAAATTAAACAAGTTGGTTAACGATGATTCCCTACACGCCATCAACCCTATGGTCCGGTGCATGTTTAGATTTGTTCCCCTGATTGCCCTGGCACGTGCACCCAGACTACTACTAAACCAATTATTCGTGACTTGGGGAAGAGTAATTTGTTAACCCTTCACTTATCAAAACGCCATAAACCATACCATTTCCATTGATAATAAGGAAAATCATAATAAGCCAAAAAATAGTATTATGCCCCGGAGTTGGTCCATGGAACAAAGATTTTCGAAATCAGCGTACCTGAAAATGACTGAAAAAGGTCCATGAGAATTATTCACCCAAAAGTGTACCATAAAAAATAAATTAATAGAGGTGGATTTTACAAGTTTCATTCATTAAAGACAAAACTAGCTCGAAACTAGCTTGTAAAGGTACATCAATATAGAATTCAAATAAAAGTTATAACTTTCATTCTCTCTTCTATTGGGCTTTTTGGATTCTGGTTTTGACTATTTCCAATGTGTCGCTTAGCTCAATATCCAAAACTAAACGATAACCATTTGCTTCGAAATCGGAAGTGAGTAAGTTTCGAGTTACAGGTTGCGCAAAAATTGGAATGCCAAAAATTGAAAGTACTTCAAGGTAAATCCTCCATTGATGTTGAATATTGTAAAAACTCAAAGTGCGTCCATTTTCTAGTTGCTGATCGTTAAACGTAAGATGTTCCAAACGCGGATGGACTTTGTTGGAATTTGCAGTTGACAATAGTAGAAATATCAAGAAGTCTTTTGACTACTAAGTTATGCCGCAGAGGTTTCATCCATTACAAAAAACACTCAGAGAAAAAAAACAATTAAAAAATGAGTTGACAGTCTATATTAACCACTTCTGTGCCGGGAATTTTCAACATTTTGGGAATCTTTAGAGATAGTATATTTCTTGACAGCTCCCTGGTGCATGAGTCGCTTAGCTCCTAGGTCACTACCCAGGGGTCCAGGACCGTAAAAAAAATTAAATTCTCATGACAAATATGTTTGTCATCGGGAGTTAAGTGGTTAACTAAATCAGCAAATTTATCATTTTTTTGCCATTTTTAGACAGTTTAACCACTTCTGTGCCGGGAATTTTCAACATTTTAGGAATATTTGGAGAAAGTCTATTTATTGACCGGGGACCATTCCCTGGTGCATGGGTCGCGGAGCTTGTAGGTGGTCCAGGACCGTGAATAAATGTTTGTAATAATATGTTTGTCATCGGCACTTAAGTGGTTAAATCAACAACATAGAAGTTTACAATAGAAAGGAAATGTAGTGCACATTTACCTATTAATTAAATCATGGGGAAAAACCAAATTGAGAGTTCAGATAAAAGTTATCTTTATAAACAGACTCGATCGACGAAAATACAAAGAGTTGAAATTGGTATTATTATTGCTATCAACTTTATATCAAGCTTACACATAACTATATCAAGTATCTATCAAATATTCTGTGCTGATATCAGCTTTTTAAATTTGATGTTACAGGTCATAAGATTTACATCAGCAATTTTATATACAGAAATACTGGTTTTTGTGAGTAAAAAAAATTCTATTTTAAAACCAGTCATTACTTTTAAACAAAAGCTTCAAATTGAGTCAATGACTTCTCCAATGATGTATATCAAAGTAATATGAATGTTATGTTTCACCAAAACGGCAGAAAAAACATGCTGAAGTCGGTATTTTTCGGTATGCAATCGCTATCCAAACCACATTAGAGGTAACACATCTGCCAAAGTTTCGTCACAAAACTCATTTAGATAATAAGTTATGGTCAGAACAAGTTTTCCAATTTTAGCCTATGGAGATAGCGCAGCAGGCACACACGTTACTGAATATACCCACAGTTCCTGGAAGAGTGGTCCTATATCAACCTGGAATCTTCATCATCAACCGGTCAGCCACGGTTCTGCAAACTTAAAAAATTGCAGCTGAATTAAAAACAGAATAAAAACACTCGCCAATGAATTATTTCATCTTACATTTATCGTATTTTTTATTAATTACTGTACAAGTGAAATTCTTCATTCTCCTAATAGTGTTCATTCATTGTTTATTCTCTTAAAAGTGTTCATTCACTAAAACATCCGACTTTTTGGTCATAATAGGTTGTATTATCTCAATCACATCATATTATCTACAACATAATCAGTCAAATTTTACATAAAAGTTTGTGCTATTTGCTGTCATTTTATGGCTACAGCATAACAAAATTCTCAGAAGAGCCAACGCCACATACGTTGTTTATGTACAATTTTCAGCACCATTTACCACTCCGCTTTGTCACAGAATCACAAAATTTGACACCAATGACGACTTTCTTCTCGTGGCCGTAAAGCAAGATGAACAGTAGATTCGTCTTGAATATTGTAGTCACGTAAAGTGCATCCATTTTCAAGTTGTTGGTCAGCGAAAGTAAGACGTTGCTCGTCTGCAGGAATTCCTTCTTTGTATTGGATTTCCTCTTTCACATATTCAATGGTATGATAAGGTGACATTACCAAAGTGATGTTATCACCAGTTGAAGTTTTGATGAAAATTCGCATACCGCCACCACCACGCGCACGTAATACCACGTGCAATGTCGCTTGCTTTTGGATGTTGTAGTTGCTTAAAGTGCTTGCATCTTCAAGTTCTCTACCAGCGAAGATTAGTCGTTGCTGATCTGGAGGAATGCCTCCTTTGTCTTGGAGTTTGCATTTCACTCTTTCAATGGTGTCACTAGGTTCAACTTCCAAAGTGATAGTTTTACCTGTCAAAGTTTTTATAAAGATTTCCATGCCACCAAGAAATTTAAGTAATAAATCCACTCGTGATAGGCTTTTAATGTTGTAGTCACTTAAAGTGCGTCCATCTTGAAGTTGCTTATCATCAAAAATAAGACGTAGATGATCTGGAGGAATTCCAACTTCATTTTCGATTTTGGCTTTCAAATCTTTGATTGTTGCACTTTGCTCAACTTCTAAAAAGATAGTTTTACCAGTTGCAAAGTGGATAAAAATTCCAATAAATCCAGCTCGAAGACAAATTGTGAGGTTTAAAGTTGACTCTTTTTGAATATTATAGTCTAACAGTTGGCGCCCATCTTCAAGTAGTTTCCCGAGAAAGACGAAACGTTGAACATCCTCTGGAATTCCTTCTTTGTCTTGAATTTTTGCTTTTAAAATGTCAATAGTATCACTTGGTTCTACCTCCAGTACAATGGTTTTACCCGTCAACGTTTTGACGAAAATTGGCAAACAAATAGGAGGTCGTAATGCAAGATAAAGTGTTGATTCATTCTTGATATTGTAGTCAGTTAAAGTTTGTCCCACTTCAAGTTGTTTTTCACCGTAAACAATACGTTGCCGGTATTTTTCAAATCCTTGTTCATCTTTAATCATTTGTTTCACATTGTCAATTGTATCGCTTGGTTCAACTTCCAATGCGAACGTTTCACCAGCATACACACGTCTAACAAAAAGTTGCATTGCGATGGATAATTCTGTTCTCTTCTCCGCTATTCCACATACACACGTCTGATTGATAACTTTCTGTTTCTCTCGACTCTGTTATTTCTATGAGACTTCGTTTCTGAAAAATGCTGTTCATGAAAATTCAATAATCAAAATAGAAAAGAGAGCAGGGGAAATATCCAAATAAATGGGAAATTCCCATTTTAATGAGGCAAAAAATTAGTATACAATAAAGGGAAAGTCCTCATTTGTATTGAAAACAACCACTTTTGACACAACCATTATTACCTTGTTTTGGCAACTAAAATGCACTTAAGCTGAATTAAACAAAGCTGGGTGATTGAGGATATAAATTAACACGGAAAGCCATCTATAGAATATTGCTTTATTCAGGGGTAGGGGGGTCAACATTAATATATAAGTACACCCCCCTCCCAATTAGTACTCTGTTACCCATGGGTACTTAACCATATTTCTTGCTTGGGTACACCTAATTAAAAAAATTGACATACAATATCCCCGGTCGTGAGGTATGTATAGCCCCAGACGTTTGAAATGTATTCCTTAGAGGGTCTTTTTTGGCATATTTTTTTGGATTCTTTCAAGGGCAATTTAAGAAAAAAATTTTCTCATCCTAGAAATTCAAACTGAACATTAGTCAAGAATTTAGTAAATAAATACTTATGTTTCTGTAAATTTTGCCAAAAAAAAGCCATTAAGTACCCAGGTACTTATCAATTATGCTGAAAAAAGGTCATACCTACCCAATAAGTACAAAGGTACTCATAAATTTTTTCACCCGCCCACCGGGCTATGGGTGAAACCCTGAAGTTTGACAAAAAAGACCCAACCACCGTGCAATGGGTGAAACCCTGAAGATTAAAACAGCCCCTTAAGAATATAAAAGTACATATCATATTGTTCATAAATGTGACGGTCTATGGGAAAAGGGAGCTTGGTCATTTTTACCGCGATCATACTCCACCCGCTGGCAAAATGCACTCCTCCACAGACTCCTCCAAATTATTGTTGGCTTAATATGTCCCCTTTTCCCATTACATAAATGACTCACTGTGTTTCCAACGAAAACTTTCAGAAAATCTGAACCGTCGGTCATTACAGCAGATAACCTGTATCCATCTTCAAAACTCAGCCTCGACACCAGTGTTTTGAAACTGCCCTATAAAAAAGGATTTTATTTGTGCTAAGACACAAAAATGTCCTCTACAAAGTTGAAGGAAATATTGTGTAAAACATTCAGATTTAAAAAAATCAAACCTTCGAAATTCCAGTTTCAAAGGGGATCATTGACAACTTGAAAACCCCCTTAAAGACCGAATTTCAGGGTGTTTATCGCTGATCTAGCCTAAAAATACACCATTGAAGGTGTTCCAAGGATGTTTTGAGACCTAAAAATAGTAATGTTCACTTGTCTAGTAAAAGCTGGATTTTGGCCATTTTTTCCTGGACTATACCCATGTGTTCGAAGATACTTTTACACACATGTCTTTCTTTCGTAACACCAGATAGCTTTTGCTATGTACGGCGGTATCGTATGAGCCCTGGACTATTGGTCCGACAAGAAGTAGTTTTAGGAGATAAATATAATGAAGTGCTGGGCCCTGGACAATCAGTCCGTTCATGCAATATTTCTACTGGTATATGTTGGGATTCCTAAGAGTTTTCCAATACAAAAAATACCCAGCTTTATGTTGAAGTTGAGAATCAAGTTTTTCCCTTTCATTCCCAAGAAAACAGTACAAAAAAATATAATTCATAAAATTGTCTCGTAAGGGTAGGGCAGCTTGAAAACAGACCATTTAATTCAGTTTTAGAAAAACTGGGCCCGAAAGTCTACAAAATGCACAGTTTTTGAGAAACGAGCCTTATAAAATTCGTACTTTTACCATCCGCCCTGCGAGTGATTTGGACTGAAAAGGGTTAAAAGAAAAACAAGTAGATCCATCTCAATGTGCAAAATCGTGAAAAACCCGTGTGGAGGAGTGTTTTCTTTTTAAATAGCACGCAGGATTGCGGGCGGATGGTAAAAGTACGATTTTGCCCACTGGGATGGGCTATAAGTAATACTCAGGTAAGCCGCAAATAGGACTGACCCGCCACTGCCTGACACTATCATTTCAACCAACAATTTATGGCTTACCTTCACTTTGAATCTATTTTTGATTGGTTTGCTTCTGGTGACCATTGCAGGTATTGTGAGAACTTTAAAGGAAAAGTAGAAGAAAGTTATATCAGACATATCATAGCAGGTGCCAACCTCTTTTTATCGACTGAATCGAAGAAAGATAAATTACTAATCCAAAAATGCAGGAAATGTTATTACTTGGTTACTTATTTGGTCAGGCTGTTCAGGCGGATGACTTTTTTTAACAAGCATGGATTTATTGATGAGGAGAAATGTTTTCTTTTAAGGTTATTTTGTAAAATTACATATGAGTGTCAGTGTTCAAGTTTTCCAATAATTCGCAAGAACATTCAACCCCTACTCTTAATTCAACCCCCATTGTCAAGCAATTTTCTCGATACACCCAACTTCGCCACTTCAAAGTAACCGCCTCACTCTGTTTTCTGAGCTATTCTGAAGGCCCTGTCTTAATAGTAATCTGTAATTTCACCACCCAAAGTGTGGTGACAGAATCGCACTTTGAAGGTACCCATGACTTCTGTATGCAGCGTTTTAGCAACCATAGACCCAAGTTTTAGTTTCTGAGTTTTTTGTTTTTGTTTTTTGAAAAAAATGTTAGGTCTGAAGAAATGAAAATGAAAAAATAAAACCAGTACGACTTACATTCTAAACAATCTACAGAATTTGATTTTGAAACATCATTGTTCCCCATATTCCTTTTCTTCAATCCACAATGTGGTTTTTCAGTAGCCATGTCCTTTTTTGGTGGCACAGTTTCGAAAATTTCGACATCATCCTTGAAATAATCATCATCAAGGTTATTTGTTAAAATCGCGTTGTCGTTAATATTCGCAGCAGTATTCGGATTCAAAGTCTTTACTTCGTTTTCTACCATGTTTACGTCTTCTTCAAAGTTTACATCGTCAAAAAAATCATTTTCCAATTTCAAATCGTCGTCTATTTTTGTAGCAGCTCTATTCGTTGTCGCCGAAATTTTCGTCCTTTTCTTAGGTACATCAATTTTGTCAATATCATCACCGAAAAAATCATCATCAAAGGCATTGGCTAAAACGGCGTCACATTCTGTCATTGTAACTTTTTCCGTCTTCGTTTTACCCACATTATCGACGTCGAGATCTTCAAAAAACATATCGTCGTCATTATTAAAATCGTCTAAAACAATATCGTCAAAGTTGCTTTTCGGATGATTAACGTTCCCATGCGGAACTGGAGGAGCTTGTTGAACATGTGACGATTTCGAGCTCACTGATTGGTTATTTTGTTTAGCTTGACCTGTTAGTTTCTTCTGATTTCCCCTATCGACTGCCACTTTTGGTTTCACGTCTTCTTGAATTGATCTGAATTAGCATAAGCAACGGTTAAACTTTTACTCATCCACGGACGAATTTATAAGAAAGGCTAGCGATAGCTGTTTTTCTGTGTTGTTTTTAAATGTGACCGTCAATGGGAAAAGGGACATAAAGCCAACTATGATTTACTTGTTTACCTCTCAAAATTATGAAAAACGTCTGTGGAAGAGAGCATATCTATTTATGCATAGAAAAGACCTCCTCCGGAGACGTTTTTAGTGGTTTAACCAGCAAGTGGAGTATGATCGCGGTAAAAATGACCAACCCCCTCTTCCCATAGACCGTCACAAATATTGATCGTGCAAAGGAACGACATACTTAGTTTTTTTTAGCTCAGTACGGTATTTTTCTTTTTACTTTTAGCCCATTATATTACTATAGGCTTTTTGCGGGTTCTAACTATTAATAATACATGATAGCAAAGAGCTATGGGCATTAACATTTTACAAAAATAAAATAAGTTAGAGTCACTTTGGTATCCACTGCCTAGAATGATGTACCTCTGAGAAAGATAGCTAAACAGAAAGCCAAAACAAAAACCTATTCACAGCACGACCGAAACACTAGCTCGATCTGGTTTTTAATAAAGCGAAAAAAAAGAGATTTATGAAGCACAAAAATAAATCAACTAGAAATTAGCTACAAAACACTTTTTCAGTGGAAAACTTAAAATCGAGTAAATCTCAATTGTACTCACAGTCTTTCACTCAAGATTTTCATTTGTGTCTTTGATTCCATCAAACTCTCAACATTTCCACCAAGCATGCTGATATTTTCAGACTTCAACAACAGCATACAATCTCGACATTGAATGGGACCAACTAGTTGCACCTGCGAGTTGGATAAAAGAATTATCAAAAACATAAAATGTAACGAAGAAACTTTCGCGGGAATACGCTTTGGCGGTTGGACGAACATAATGAATCTCGAGGAATCAACTCTCACGGGTTTAGAAAATTTCAATTAAAAAAAAAGTCGAACACTTTTACTACCAGTTGATTCGTTCGTCAGGAGGCTTAAGCGTATTTATAACATTATACTTTAATCGGATCGGAGTCCAAGAGGGTACATACTAAA
>JAUBWS010103809.1:0-10562 GCA_032270445.1 Darlingtonia californica | reverse complement strand
TTTATTTTCTCGTTACTGGTTGCGTGAGTTTCTTGGAGAAGAATAACAGATATCGAATTGTCTGTAGCAATTTTCTGAATGACTTCGCATTTTGGTCTCGTAAGGCCTTCAACATTGAGTTGAAGGATAGCAGGACCAGATGGTTCGTGTAGCTTTGAACTATCAGATTGTCTCTCCAGAACAGCGTTTTTTCACCGTACTTATGTTTGAGATTCATTTTCATAGTGTTGCATACCGTACAAGACTTCATTTGAAAACTATAACTTACATAAAGCTAAATTTTGCCCTGTTTTGGGATATGATTTTAAGATTTTATTACTCTTTTCAAAAAAAAGAATTTACAGAGAATTTACAAAGTTTGAAACGATTTTTGAATACCTTATTAGAAAAAGACAAATTCTTGAAAAGATTTCTGGACGCATTTTATAAGACAAGGGGGGGGGGGGGGTAATTTTACCTTACTTTACTAAAATAATTGTTGATTGGAAACACAATAAAGCTAATTTTTATTACCGAACTTCTTACACATATCTTATACATAGTTTTAAAGAATGGAGAAAAAAAGAAAAACAATTCTATTCTAAAACTGCCATGTTGATGAAATGACGACTTTCCACAAGAGCTGACAGTATTTTCTGAAATTTTCGTAATATTTATCATGTTCATGTTATCTCTTCATCTTATTTTTCTTATTTTTCTTTTCAAGGAAATGACCCCTCTTTAGAAGGCTAATAACTTACTCTTTATTAGCTTTGACCACTTGTGTTGATGAAAAAGACGTGAACAATTTTACTTAATGCTCAGTAAGCATTTTAAGGTTTTGGTGATGTCAGTCAAACGACAAAAACTTCATAATTTCTTTGTAAGCCAATATTAACTCAAATTTTCAGGAAATCTAAATTTTGTTCAAGGAAAAGTTCAGACAAACTCATAATAATCTATTTCTTTAGTTATCCCAACATTAAAATTTTAAAAAGTAAAATTACCCTTCGCATGGAAAATAGTGTTAGGGGTATAAATGTTTGCAAGCATAAAATATTATAGCAAAATTCATTTTTGCAATTGAGGCGTCAAAACATTTATATTTGTGAAATTAATTTTTGGGATTTGATAATGACGGCTGACTAGTTATTTAGAAAACCAACTGAGAATTACATTTTGCGTTCCACAAAATTATTGACTTTGCGGAACTTGATTGCGAAACTTAATTGCAAAACTTGATTGCGGAACTTGTTTGCGGAACGATTTTAGACCAACTTCGCAAAAATAAAATCCGCAATTAAATAATGCCCTTCCAAAAGACAGTTTTAAAAGACAAGGCTCAATAGAAGATTTAAAAAAAATAATAATAAAAAAAAAAGATTTCCAAAAGACAATTTGTTAAGACTTTGATAAGACTTAGTTCTGTGTAAGAATTTATTTGTTGGCATTCTTTTTGATGATTATATTTTCTGTACTTTTTTGTAAAAGCTTTCATAGCCGTTATGTGAAATAAAAACATACCTCTTCTAAACCATAGATATCAATTCTTAATGTTGAAGATGGTATAGGTGGCTTAACTTGTGGCATCAATGTTGTTGGAGTTGTCGGAGTTGTTGATTTCTTTGACTTTTTCTTCTAAAAGATCAAACATTTTCAATCACAATTTAAAAGTACTTTCAGTTTTAAACTTTAGTTGAAGCTTTAGTTAATCTCTTATTAACCCTCACTTTAGCACGTGTGAATATGCGTCAAAATTTGGCAAAAATACATTTTTTAACGCTATCATACTCCACCTACTTGCAAAATCATGAAAAAAGACGTCTGTGGAGGAGGTCATTTCTATTCAAGCGATACGCAATTTGCCTGTCACTTAAATAGAAATGCACTCCTCCATAGACGTTTTTCATGATTTTGAGAGGCAAACAAGTGAATTATGGATAGCTTTATGCCCCCTTTTCCTGTAGACCGTCACATTTATGTCTTTGAGAGGCCCGAACGCACCAGAATGTGACTTTATAAGGAACGTCAAAAGGGACATTTATTTTGTTACCAAACTCATACGTGAATATTTGAGTAGTTGCATAAATCGAAATTATAACCACAAACAAAAAAACCGATCAATTTGACAGTCCAATTCTCATCGATTGATTGAATCAGCTCTCCTATCACTGGTGTGGTTTCGATAGTATAGACATACCATAGGTCACCTATAACCTACTATCAGGGACGTAACTAACTCTCTATAAATTACTGATATCAACTTGATGTGGCAGAGAAAAGAATTCTACAGTTCTTTGACCCGTCAGAGATACAAGAGCTCTACGTTCTATGTGAAATGTAATGATGCAATTAACTGTCAGAGGTCACTTTACAACAGATGTCCTAATGGCCAGTTTGAACTGACAACCATTGGATCACGATTCTAACGCCTTAACCACTAAGCTCCACATTAATGTACTAGGATTTACCAGGAAGTGGTCTCGGTCAGGAAAAAGTAGACTGTGTCTTAAGATTATCATAGTCTTGTAATTTTCTGGCAGTGAAAGGGATATACTATTGTCCGAAATTTAAAAGTCTGAAATGTATTGACAATACGGGATTGTGAAATGCTATTTTAATTATTTAGATTTTCACGTTAGCGTTTTTTCGCTTTCATAACTTCAGGTTGACTGATAATTGTGAAATCGATAAGTTCTCAAGAATTTATGGTTACTGTGAGAATAATAAAGAAAATCGTCATAGCCCTGTGCAAAAACTTTATTTCCTATTGTGTACTAAAATTTGTGATGTTTTTCCGGGTGCTGATTTTTCATTTGGAATTTCATGAAGATCTACTTAATAGACTATAATATGTTATTTAACAGTTTTTTCGATGTTTTCTAAATTAGAATTGGTGAAATTTATTGGAATGTATTATAAAACTTACTCAGAAGTTGTACTTATTTAAAGAAACGATGGGTGATTTTGAGAAGGTTTGTTTACGTTTTTCTCTGTAGGAGTTCGATTCTCTTGTCTTAAAATATGTTTTTTGTACGTATAAGCACGCCTTTCACCGTTTCTCAGAATAATTTTCTTGTCTTCTTTTAAAAATCAACATTTTGTTTCGGCTGATTTTGGATTGTCCTGTGTTTTAGCATGTACCAAAAGGGTTTTTTTGAAGACATGTGCAGCTCATCCATTTTGATCTACCCCTGGTGTACCTATTTGGAGTACTCACTCAGACTTTTACATTTTATTTATTTAGACGATAGAATGAGATAAATTACGTTTACTATAGTTAAATAACCTAGGTTTTCTGGATCCTTCAGGCCTCGACCGAGAAAATCGCAAAAATCAACCGTTACTTAATTTATTACGTTAGGAGCGCATAGCGGATAACGTATTGAAATACCCTGAAAAAGGTGCCATTTGAAACGGCAATCATAGTCTGCGTCCTTATATAGCCTGCACAATCTGTGTAGTCGTCACTGAAAGTTTATTATGCAGCTCTGCGAAAAGGGTTTGGGTTGTGATAAAACGTCACTAAAATCAAGTTACAAAACTTCAAACTCGACTCGTTAGAAAGAGCCAAAAAAGTGATGACTCTGATCTGATGAGATGAAAGTCAAGTTGTACAAGTTGTTCTTGGTGTCATGTGGCTACACTTATACTACACTACAGCTTGTTCGTAGTCTTGTCAATTTTTTTGTTTATTTCTTTAAATAATTTCTTATAGATTTTGTCTCTTAACCCTTGTGGTGCGGACCATTTTTCCAAAATGCTAAAAATTGACAAAGAATTTCACAACACTTTTCATATTTTCAAGTTGAATTTCTCGACGATGAATTAACCAAATCTAGTAAACTTTGGTATTAAAAGAAAGCTCTTTCTGTCTACTTTCAGAAAAATAGGGCGTTAAACGAGGCAATTTTCACTCATTTAGGAGTTATGGACACTTGAAGACGTAGTGGTATTTTGGGTACTTTGTCCCGTTTATATGCGGGACCCGCACTTTAAGGGTTAAAGAGATTTGTTTTTGGCCTTCTAACATATAAGTTTTGAATTGTTTCCCGGTGACTTTTTCTGATACATTTTCCGTTTCTAACATTCAAGCCGTTCGGCTTCTTGTTTTTATTGCAGAAGTACAGCCACGTTTTTTGGTGGGGTAGCGAAATATCTTGTTGAGTGTATTCTGTACCAGACCCTCCCGCAAACGTACGTTATCTTCGGTGAGAAGACTCTTTTGAATTGGGCTTATTTCTATATGGGAAGAATTCTATATTTACAAGGAGAAAAAAACTCAGCTGGAATATCTTTTTGTTTTGCGAAGAGAAAATACTGTAAGGCCTACTACAAGTAATATTTTTCAAATCTTGGTATTGTTTAGAAAATATTCCTGAAGATCATTAAGGATTGAAAATCTCAAATAACTAGCTTTTTCGTATCTTATATATATCGTATTGGAATATTTGACAAAAATCCGCTCCCTAAAGAGAGATTTTGCTATCAAAAAAGCTTTTCTAGGAGTTTTATACCTTAACATATACATATATGCAGCTTTCAGAGTCTAAAACTCCCTATTTTTCAACAAAAAAATCTTCCCTTACCTTTTTTGACAGCAAAAGCTTTCGTTTAGGTTGGTCAATTTCTATATCATTTATCATTTCTTCAAATTTTGTTTGTTCTTTTAACTGACCGCTTCTTGTTAATCTCTTTTGATGATTTGGTGTTGGGATGGGTGTTGGTGAAGATAAGGGAGTGCTCTGATTACTGACCACGTTTGATAGAAGAGCTGAAATAGAAATTTAAAGTCCATGCCATCGTTAGCTTTGGCAAACTTTAAGACAACGATCTAAAATTTTTAAGATAGATGGCAATAAAGAACCCTATAAAACCATTTCATGAAAATGAATTGAATGTCAGAACCTTCATTTTTTTAATACTTTGTAGTATTTTCCAAACGTCATGGAAGCATTTTAAGAAATTTTCTCCTTACGGTTTTCCTCTGCTGACTCAGCACTACTGCTAGCCGTATGTGAATTTTGTTCCACACTTTCCTTTTCTTGTTCATTTTTTTGTTTTTCTTTAATTTCATCTATGATGTTGACCATTACAAGAGGTGGTTTTTCCCCTTTTTCTTTCTTGTGATCGATTGCTTCTAATAATGTCTTCTTTCCAGTTTTCACAATACCTATATTATTGTATGGAATGATTTGTAAAATTTTATCTACCAGCAACTTATATACTTGTGTTGTTTAAGTCAAAATACAGAATCAACTTGAAAAGACTACTTTAAGGAACATTTTCTAGCTACGTAAAATGTGATAGAGACTATTATATAGTCTAAGTTGATAAAGTTAAAAGTAAATCGCAATGGCAGTTGCGCCCGGAAAGAAGGAAAATGTTTCTTTTTTCTTGCCTTCGTAGAATGCCCGTTCCCGAGCGACAACCGTGTTTCGCCCGTGCGCTTACAGGTTTTTTGAAACGGACTATAGAAAAGACTAGATTTGCTATTGGTCGTCGTATTTCAGAGCAGCTCTACCCATTTACTAGCTCTTAAATACTTCAAAATACAAAGATTTTCATAGACATGATTGTTTGCGATTTCCAAATTAACACGGCAGTAAATAGGTAAACTAAAAATACCATTTAAGGGGGTGTATCTTAGCTAATATATATGTGTTTCTACTATGTCGGTCGGTTAGCTCAACCGGTAGAGTGTTCGCCTGCAAAACGCAAGATTGTGGGCTCAATCCCGGTCTCCGTCCACTCAACACATGAGTAGCATAGATTGGGTCATCTGATCTATGCGGTAAGTTTTGGGAGCTGATGGTGCATGTGGCGCAGGTCTAGCGCAAATAGAAAAGGCGATAGGCTCCCTCACTAACATCTGCTACTGGTACTAGGCTAAATGATAAACATACTTATTTACTTCTTATTTTTCCGGTCTTTTTGCGTAAAGACTTTTTACAAAAAAAATGTTACTCGCCCCATCTTTTGACTGCGGCTTGCCTCCTCTTGATTCGGTGAATGAAATATTTTGGAATCCAATAGTCTTTTAAGCTTTTTATAATAATCTCTTGAACAGGAACTAACAACGTCGGATAGTCAACTTGTCTGTAGTTTTGATCAATGTAAGCTGATTTTAAATACGTCTTGATTTTTTCACGCAACGACAAATTTAACTCATTCGGCGCCCCTTCAATAAGATATTTGTCAGAGATTTCCTTCAGGACAAAACGATGACAATTTGGAGCAATCTACAGCAAAAATAAAAACACAATACTACTAATTATTCTTTTGCTAATAAAATGATGGAGAAAAATAAGCCAAACTGATTGGTTGCCGAGCGTACAATTAATCGTTAATCGTGCACTCTAAAACAGCCACAATATAAAATGCAGACTCTGAGTTTTGTTGTTTATGAATGAAATATATTTTACGGACTGTTCTGGTCTTTCGATTGTTTTTTTGATAAATTTTCAGCTGAAATTTCACTCGCGTCTTTGTTTACAAAATAGTTACAACCTACTTAATAAGAGAAAAAACGGCATGTAAAAATCATTTGATTAACCAGTAATCACTCTGTCGTCCAATTAACAAAAAATCTCTATCGTCTATGCTTTAAAGCTAAATTAGAACTCGTCCTACGGGCTAGTTAATATTTCACGCTTTCTGCATAGACGCGTGCAATTATTTGTTAATTGTACTCCATTCCATACAATTACCAGTTATAATCCCTTGTCCCGGCAAAATGTTAAATTCGGTTCAACTTGAAGTGAGCAGGAATATTTTATAAGCCAAAAATAGTTTATAATTTCCTGTCCCGCCCTTTTCGCAAAAGACGTCGTTTCGGCACTCTCCAACAGTCATCCGACGTTGCACGAGTGTTTAACAACGTTGAAACAACTATCTTGTGCTGACTGGGGATATCGTTTACAAGCAGGACAATGGAAGTCCCACTTAACGTACACTGGAAGAAGAAAGCAAACACTTTTACCTGTCTATGGTATCGTTCAGCATCTATCCAAAATAGCAACAGACGCTCTCCAATCGATCCAGAAAAATATCTTTTCATACGTTGAATATCAATAACTTTTCTCAAATATCTATGTCGTAATATGGATAACTCTTCTTTGTTGAATCCATCTATAAAAAATGAGAAATGAAATATGCATAAGCTTGAAATACCATCACAGAATCCACAGTCCTGATCATTTGTACAAAGCTTAAATGTTTTATCTAGAGCTGCCAAACTTTAAAAAGGTTTAAAGGTACCATATATTGAAGTGAGTGAAGTGATATTATACCATGAGTTCATGTTTATCCTTTGATCAAAATGCAAAAGTCAAAAGTCACTATTTTCGAGATGCGGAGAAGACTTTACCGTGGCTTCACATTATGTTAAGATATTTACTATTTAGGAGTGGTGTTAAATAAATTTAAAAGTAAAAGGGAGTTTGCCATTTTTTCACTACGTAGTCACTTTAAAAGCTAAATCAATAGCTTGCTCTCTTCAAATCATTTTTAGAGTACTCGACGAAAAAAGACTTTCGACCCCTGAGAATATCACCTAAACCTGGTGTTTGCCTTTTAGTAACTCTCGAAAGTTTATGATCACGTGGAGCGTTTTGTTTATAGGACACATTTTGTGTTTAACTGTTCCTTTAACTGTTTCTTACCAACGTCCAACGAAAACGGTAATTTTGATAAGATTTCAGCTAGTCGATATTCATTGCAAATTGATGTTTTGGTAAATATGGAGCCCCTATGAATCCGTATCCACGAGATGACTTTGTCATGTAGTAAATGCTATAAAGGTATAAATATTACAAACTTCTAACTAGATTATACACCCACATTCCTTGCCTCGCCATAGACGTTTTGTACAACCTCGTATCTCCTTTCAATACCGTTTTATATGACAACAAACTATAATAATAACTTATTGATAAAATTGTTGCAATATTTTCTTTAATTCTTCAAAGGTTATAAACGACAACATATTGATTTAGGAATCGTTTATTCTCATTAATAAAAATAATGCTTTATCATTCTCCTTGAATGAATTTCTCATGGCGAGATTAAGCAACCAGATATCTAGCACTATCGATCAGCATCTACAGGGTGTCCCAAAAAATGTAGCCTCTCGTAAATTAGCAATAGCATAGAAAACTTTTACTTCCTCTTTTGTTTTGAGATGCGATACTTTTGATGAATTCTCATGACATTTTCTACAATAGGCTACATTTTTTGGGACACCCTGTATGTTTGCATACCTACATATGGTTTAGGGTTGTGTATGGCACTTTCTGGCGCACTTGCAACTTATTAAAAATGATTTCTTTAAATGCTGGATGCAAACTTATTTACAATTCTTTATTACGTATACCTACGCTAGTATTGAAGTTTTTATATCTCATATATACACAATAAATTAAAAAACTTACATGCGTAGTTCGTTTAACTGGAGGTTCGATCTCAAACATCCCTGTCTCTTTACGATAAAGGAAACGTTTTGCAAAGATCTACAATATCAAAATGAAATTTTTGGTTAAAATCATATTTCAGTGATTCAGTGAAGTTTTCAACAATTCAACAGCAGAATCTAAGAGGCCGTTTACATGAGAATTTCATTTCGGGCGAATTTTTAACAACGCCATTAACTGTAATCACTTAAGGGGTTTCCTTTGACACCGAAATGAAATTTCATTTCTGTCTTTTAGACCGAAATGAGTTCATTTCGGGTAGTTTCGGGTGGTGACTTTTAAAATACTGTAAATTTCATTTCGGGCGAAATGAAATTTTCATGTAAACAGCCTCTAAGTCCTTAAGGGAACTTTCTCTAAACTTTTGATTACTGATCGTTAGGCGTTTATGATGACAATGTTTTACTCAGTATTTTCCTAATTTTCATTTCTATATCAATTAAGGCTCATTTATTATCAATTTTCATTGACTGTAAACAATCTTAATCTTAATAACAACTTAGAACCGAGGTTTTGTTCACCGCCATTTTAGCCCTTTCAGGCTAAATCCCCACTTTGTGGATACCAAATGTCTCACGCATTTTCCCACAGTGTCAATTTTGAAAACTAGCTATGAATTCTAAGCAAAAGACTCTGTTTTAAGTTGCCTCATTTAATATGTCTCGATGAATAGAAACAGTGAAACGGTATGGTATACTCACTGGTAGCGATAAGAAAGTGTTGAAATAATCATCAAATATCCCATTCTTAAGAAGGATTTGAAAATCGTGGTCGTTACTAAATGCTGAAAATAAAAAGTAAAAAAAATCATTTCTTCGTGTATTGAATCTTGAAAACTTAAAAGATTGTTGTAAATCCAAAAATCAAAAGAAAAGTTTTAAATTGATTTAACAGAAACAGAAAAAAACAAAATTTATACCTGAAGATATATGATCGTTACTCTTTTCTAAATCCATCTTTATAATATTTTTTATTTCATAATTTGTTAACCTTTCTGGAAATCCTTATCAGTACTGGTCCTTATCATGAATTAAATATTTGACGTCAAATAAGCTATTGACCAGATAAGCGCATACTCAAAATTTTCAAAAGTAAAGAGTCTTTCATAAACCTAAAAGAGAATAAATCATGAACGCACGCATGAAATATTTTGCGTAAACACAGACTAGCAGCGAATGTGTTGTTACATAAAACTAATTTTATCTAAACTTTAACTTTCAAAAAGTGAATCAAAAACAGTCATATCTTGCTATATCGTTAATTTTTGATTTTGTAGGATCAAGAAATATTTCAGAAAACGTATTTTGTGAAAATATTTTGTGGCATTTTAATTTACGTGGTTGAGTGTTAACACCTTAACTGGCGATGTTGAGTTTTCACGGTCCTGAATCTCTAGGTGCTCCTTGGCCCATGCACTAGGGAGTGGTCCCCGGTTAAGAAATAGACTCCAAAGGGACAGAGAGGATTAACATGCTCATCTTTTCTTTCTTTAATATTTTCCCTTTACTTTCATTAGTTGCCGCGTGGTATGATTAGCCGTCGCCGTCACTTGTCGGATAGTACTGACGCCAACCTGAGTTTGGGTAAACTGCGGTCGAAAGTCGTGTTCATGCTTCCCGCATGATAACGGTTAAATGAGGTTAGACAAAACAGTTAGTGTACAGATTAAGATCTGCGAGTGGCCGTTACTTTTCATTATTTGCTAGGACAAAAATGGATTGTCCACTGCTTATCTTTAATTAAAAATCCTAATAATATTCCATATGAAATAATAAATACTATCTCCGCACAAAACAGGAAAACTCGGCAGGAAAATAAAAACGTTAACCAAATATGGAAATCAATCTGGCCAACACAAGATGGTTGGAACAAACCAAATGAGCTCGTCACAAAGGTGTCACTACGAAGTCAAAGTGACGTTTTACATTAATTGAGGATGAAATCAAAATTGAAAATAAACTACCATCAATATTTTTGTCCTTAATTCTTTTTACAGATTTTCTAATGTTGCTCCTCTTAAATGATAATATTTTCTGTAATTTGAAGCGTAAATTTACCACCCTTACTTGGGTATTATCATGGATAACCCTCCTCCCCGTATGTTATTTCTTT
>JAUBWS010103787.1:0-10562 GCA_032270445.1 Darlingtonia californica | reverse complement strand
ATAATAGATATGGACTTGAAACTTGGTATGAACGTCAACCACATTAAAAGAATAAGATTTGGCAAAAAAAAATTTGACAACGTCATCAATTTTTTGGATGACGTCATCATTTATCCCAATTTTAACCTAAAAAGGACCTGCCAATTTCTTCTTATGAAGGCAATTATTCCTTTTTAAAAATAAACATTAAAATTAAAAAATAAACATTAAAAGTAAACATTATAGTTAGATAATAATATTTGTGATAGAAATCATTTTTGATCATGACCATACTTGCATAGTGACGTCATTTGTCAATGAAACCATGTCAAAGTGAGTATTATTTACACAAACCTTTTATTGCCAAATTTCAAAGTTGAAGGAGATTTTTCATTTTTTTTCCTTTATTTTCTGTAACATTACAGTCAGAATACTTTATTTAATTTGCAGCAAAATGATATATTACAGTTAAAACTTACATAAAAAAAGTTAATAATTTTTGAAAATGACATGTCATTAAAGTGATGACATGCAATAAATGCCGAAAATGAGCAGAATAAACATCAAAAATGTTAATTCTGCTAGAAAGAACAAAAACAATAATATACAATATGACCTTATTTGATAGTTTTCAAAAATTTCATTTTATTCACTTTGACTGCCTTTCACAAATTGATTAATGCTCAAGATGAGTAATTCTAATAAATAAATTTTTTTCGTTAAAATGTTTCCAGAAGAATTTTAGGAAAAGTCGCAAAAAATCAGCATCATAGCATAACTGGTTTTAAGAGTTATTACCACAAAACCAACTGGGGGGACCATTTGGGCCCCCCCCCCCCCCCAGTTCAAATAGGGTTAACAAAAAGTTATTAAGCACATGTTCTTAAAATTTGATTTAATTATTTTTATTTTGTCATTAGTTATGCGCAATTATGTAACACAATGTGTCAATTTACAACCTTTTCCAATACAAAATGGTCGGAAATTCAACTACTAATATCTTTTGACGAGGCAATGATATTAGCTTGAAACTTTCACAGGTTGTTCAGTTTAATAAAAGAATCATGCTGAATATAAAAAAATTACTATGGCGTCATCATTTCAAAATGGTGGCGGGGCCAATTTGTGGCGGTTTTGGCGTCCCGTAGTGCCTCAGGACTTGCAGAAAATCAAAACAGAATTGAAAAATTTCAATTTGTTTAGGAGATATAGCTCTGTAAACAAAGGTATCTATTTTAAGAAAATTGACAATTGAAAATTGAAAGTTGTCTTATTGAGGGCTACCTCCATACCAAATTTCAAGTTTCAAGCATAAGCCAATCTTGAGTTATGGCCGCGGGAAAAAATGCCCCGGGGCTACAAAAACCTAAAAAAACCCGGGTACAATAGGGTTAAAGCATTATTTTATCAGAGGTTATTGCAATCTTAATTCCGGTGCCATTTGCACCAAAATAGTACTTCAATTGACACCTATTAAACTAATTTGAGCATAATAATTTAAGTGATATTTTTCCATGCCCGAAATTTCTAAGAATGTAAAACTCAATTTTTTTATTCATGAAAAGTTTGGGATTCCTAGCTTTTTCAGTAAAAAAGTTATTTAAGAAAAACTGACAGGGGTAATTTTTTATTCTCCCGTATAAAAATAGGGTTAAATCGGCGGAATCTTTGAGCCTTTATTATCAAACTGTGGAGCCAACCGGGATTGCTCTCTGATGCATGTGGCGCAATTCCTAGATCTTTGCCTAGGGTCCAACATCATAAAAGTTATTTTCAGCCATGGCAATACAAGTTGTGATGGGTGCTCAAATTTTTGAACGACAGATGTGACGGTCTATGGGAAAAAGGAGACATAAAGCCAACTATAATTTACTTGTTTTTGTCTCAAAGTCATTAAAAAAAACGTCTGCGGAGAAGGTCGTTTCTATTTAAGCGACACGGAAATTGCGTTTTGCTTAAATAGAAATGCACTCATCCACAGACGTATTTCCAGCGGGTGGAGCATGATCGCCCTAAAAATGACAAAGCCCCCTTTTCCCATAGACTGTAACAGATAATGAACCTACTTTGATTATAAATGACTTCAAGACTTTCTCTATTGGAGTATTTTGGAATGAATATAACGTCACTGATGAAGAATTGGAATGGTCCACCAAAATTATATGGATTCGAAGCACTTTTGGATGAAGATGAAATCCTATCTAACTTTTCGAAGGCAAGGTTGTTAAAGGAGCAATAATAGTTGCCATTTCCATCGCCAGTTAAGGCAATGAAGTTCCACTGTGTTTTGTACAGATGTGAAAATCCACTGAGCGAGCACTTTTCAGTGAATGAATCTAGTTCCAGGAAAATGCCCATGTATTGTCCGTAATAAATATTCATTCCACCGCTGGTGCTGTAGCCTTGGTTGATGAGATAGCCATACGCAGTTGATTGTGTATCAAATTGTGTTGCTCGAAACCAAAAGCCAAATGTGAAACCATCGGGTTGACAGTAACTTGTTGCAAAATTCCTATAGAATAATTACATTTCTGAGGTTACTACTTCTCTCCAACATGAATTTCATAAAGCATGTCAGCGTGTATAATACTGGATTTATCAACAGACCTTTCGTGATAGCTGACCTTATGCATTTTTTATGACAAATGCATCATTTACAATCTGATTAATTTAATGCGTCTGACCAAAAGCAAAAGAACTAATGACCACTTTAGACACTCGTACCTAGCGTTGATGATGGCTCATTTTAGGATGGTCATGGAAGTTATTGCAATGTTAATTTTGATTGATCAGGGTCTTACCTTTGTTTACTGTTTGTGTCTTGGAATCCATTGGCTTTTGTATAAGGCGTGTAGTTAGGTCAACATTTGCTGACCAATTAAATTTTTTCAAAAGATCACAATGTATTTCTTTAGTTTTATAAATTTTCACGGCAAAAACATTTCCACTTGGCATTGCAGTAAAATCACTACCCAAACTTAAAACCCTACAAGGTTACTTACTATGAACTTAATCTTTCACAACGAAGATATAATGAAGATAGTAATCTACCATCAAACACAGAAATAAAGGATGTATGTTTGACTAGACAAAAAAATTCAACTTATAAAAGGGGAGATAGAGATGCTTCTAATATTCTTTATTGCTTTATAATATAATAATTAGTTACAGATTAATAGTATAAGAGAGTTTAACTCCATGTTGTAGAGATGAAATAATGCGACAGACTAGAAAAACAAGACAAACAATTCACGACAAAAAACAAACTGTACACTAGACGAAACTGTATACGATGAACACATAGGAATAAACGTATAGAACATAACGGACCATACAGTATTCCAAGCCAAATTTTAAAAATTGTGATTGATCAAATATTGCATATTTTAGCAACGATTTTCAATATGTCTTTAGAAACTGGTAAGTTCGTAGATTTACTAAAATCTGCAAAAGTGATTCCTGTTTATAAAAACAAAGGTTCTGCGCTAGAAGCAGGGAATTATAGACCAATTTCTCTTTTATCCAACATTGATAAGGTTTTTGAAAAGATAGTTTGTAAAAGAATGATAAAGTTTTTGGATGACAACAATTTTTAAACGACAGTTTGGTTTTCGATCCAAGCATTCAACTAAAGACAGTCTCGTTGCTATCACAGAAACAATTAGAGAGTCTATTGATAAAGGTGAATTCACGTGTGGAGTTTTCCTCGACTTTCAGAAAGCGTTTGATACAGTTAACCATTCATAATGTATTGCTATTTACATTCAAATCAAAAATTCACATGAATCCAAAATGTTTTGATGATTGTTTTGTCAAAATTCAACACAAATACAACACTAGATACTCTCTCAACAACTACAAACTACCAAATGCAACACTTAAATCTAGTAAATATGGTATTAAGTACCGTGGACCATTCCTATGGAATACGTATTTGAAATGCAACTTCAAAACGATAACCTCGCTTAATACCTTTAAATCAACAGTCAAGAGATCTTTACTGCTCGATACTGATCTTGACATCTCAGAATTCTTCTGACAATTCACTTTCCTTGCCATTTCTCAGTGAATTGTTATATAATATCTTAGCAACTGTAAATACCAGATAACAATAAAACCATTGTATTTAGTTTATATCTCTTGTACTTGTAACTAGTTCACTATCTTAGAAATTCAGCTACGACATTGGGGCTTGGTGATAAGGCCTATTGCCTTCTACTTGCTCCAGCCAATTTGTAAAACATATATTTATTAGAAACTTTGAAATGGCAAATTTATATACACACACATACAATGGCTAGCATCATATTTAAAAAAAAGAAAACAGTTTGTTTCATTTCAGGTATTGAATCTATTCTAAAAGAGATGAAACAAGGGATACCCCAGGATTCAGTGTTAGGCTTCTTCTGTTTTTGATTTCTATGAATGACATCTATAATGCCCTTATCTACAGTAAAGCCTTCATTTTTGCTGGTGATACTTTTCTGTTAGATTCCGCTAACAAACCCAAAAAGAGTACAAAAACACATCAAAATTGATCTAAAAAAGTTGCTAAAATGGCTAAAGGCTAATAGAATATCATTAAACGTCAAAAAGACTGGAACTATTCAAAACACCAAATAGGAAATTGAATTATAACTTAAAACTCAAACTTGATGGTAAACGGTTATCATTATCGTCATCCACAAAATATCTAGGGCTAATTATAGACGAGAATCTTTCCTGGTCAAAACATATAGAACTTCTAGCTAGCAAGCTTAGACGAGCCAACGGTGTGCTTAGTAACTTACGGCAATTTGTAACTTGATTAATTGATTAATTCGTAACTAAAGATATGATTCAATCTATTTACTATGCGCTTTTCCACTCCCATCTAGTGTATTCATTAGAAGTCTGGGGACAAAACTTGCCAAAACATTCTCGAATAGAAAAGTTACAAAAGTCAGTAGTTCGAATTATTACTTTCTCTGAACACAACTCAAATTCAACTCCAATTTTCAACCAATTAAACATCCCAACTTTGTCCAATATAGTCTTTACCAAAAATATCCAGTTAGTTCACCAATCACTTGACAACATTACCTCAAAAGCTGTACAAGACGTTTTAAATCTTCGCTTTGTCTCAAATCCTTTCACCACCAGAGGAACATCAAATAAGCTACTTTCTAGGCCATTGATTAAAACAACAAAATACGGCATTAAATCCATTAAATACCAAGTAGTTATCAATTGGAATGAGTTACAAAATATATTTAAAGATATAGACCTGACTACATCTAGACCTTCCAAGTTCATTAAACTTGTAAAAATATAAATAAATAAAAAGAAAAAAATATTACATGTATATATATGAACAAAGGAGGTGGCTATTTCCTCAAAATAACCAAGTGCTAATAATTGGTCTCCTAATGTAGGTTATATATAAGTAACATTAATTGAACTTGTATGTAATTGCTTGTAAATTTACATTGTGTCAAATAAACAACACTCTACTCTACTCTACTCTACATCAAAGATCTAGAGAGCACAAAACTAGATAGAGTATATAAAGGCCGTGAGAAAGGGCACATATACTGAATGGTTGAGCAAATTATGATTAGAGTAAATAAATAGACAAGTCTATATGCTTCATATGATGGAATAAGCTAAGCCATAGTTGTAGAATCATCAGTTAATGACCAGAAAGTCATTTCGGTATAGGACATCTAAATGACGCAAGAATTGTGTCTTTCCAGCAGCATTGATCAGATGCCACAAACAAGACTTTGGAGAAGCCGTAAATAGAAGTTAGATTCATAGAAAATTATGAGGGAGCAATAATGGAGACAGTAAGAGTTTTAAAGGGAGAAAGAGAAATAACAGAGAGATATATTGAGTATGTGAATAGAAGTAGAAGGCAAAGAAGTATAAGAAAAACATGTGACGTGTCTTCATTTCAAAAACAGATCTGCGCCACCAGATTTAACTTTGGTTGCTACGCCAAGCTACCAACTAATCAGTGGAGTGCCACTTCCACTTTAACATAGAAATTTTGTGACCTTGGCATAGACAGCATGACGGACATATGATAAGCTTTTAGCACAGATGATAAAGAGTCTTTGAGGTATAGACTTACTGAGTGAAAGTTATTTTTTGATCAAATCATCTCTTAATCTAATGAAAGTTACATCGAAAGAAGACAAATCTTGTGGATGTGTAGAAACTACTTTACTGATGCGTTTGACTAACTTATCAGTAGATGCGCCTTGCTTTAACATTTTGGTCGTAAGTACATGAGTGCGGCTCGCGCTATGCTGAGTATTTCGGAGCTGATGGCAGAATAAAAGATGCTCTCAGGTAGATTCCCCTAAAAATTTGGCAGGGGCGGACAGAGACTATGTGAAAGTTGTGATTTCACACCGCAAAGTAGTCTAAAAATACCAAAATCGGGAAAATTTAAAAGACATTTCGGAAAGAATCGGGGAAATTTAATCAGAAAATCGGAAAAGTTAGGGATTTTTACATGGTGGTTTGAAGAGTCTGTATCCGCCCCTGTTTAGCATTATGACAATAAAGAACGGAAAAGCGTCACGCTTATAATGTAGCTTTTATACAAAAGTACCTTCTGTAACGGAAATGTCAAGTTCTAAAAAAGTTCCTATATGCTTACATCTTAATTTGAGATCTGGTTGATATATCTCTAAGTAGCTTCTACCAAATTCATCGAAATCCCAATCTACAGCGCCTTTGTTAGACCTCATCTTGATTACTGTATACCATTTACGACTATCCAAGAAATTCTTTCTTTGCACAAAAGCTCGAGTCAATCAAGTACAACGCCTAATATAATCAATCTCAGAGGGAGACCCTCTAAATATCCTTTAGCAGCCCGTACAGAACGTCACCAAAATTATTTTTTTCCTTACTGCATTTTGCAATGGAACAACCTGGATAGTCGTAAAAGCTTTTTATCATCAATTTCTAGCTTCAAACGTGCTATTCTTAACTTTTTGCGTTCAAAATTTACTTAAACTTTCAAGGTTAATAACCAACATAGTTTAGTTCTGCTCACTCGGCTAAGGGTTGATTTTAGTCATCTAAGAAAACATAAATTTAGACATAGCATTTTAGACACAAGGAAAAATCCACTTCAATTGAGACCACACCGCATTACCTATTGCACTGCTCTACCATTTCCAAAGTCCTACTTGACCATCTTCAGATATTTAACATTTTTTAAATTCCGCTAATTCATGTTTTTATGTCCAGGTTTTTCTTCTATACGGCAATCTGGGTTTCACAAATAATGTAAACTGTGAAATACTTAATTCTGTCATTAACTTTATTCTTCAAACCAACCGTTTTAGTGAACGTTTGTTTTTTCCAATGAAGAATCTTTTCCTTTTTTGTATCTGTATTTATATTTTCTTGTAATCAGTATTAGCTGTGTATACTTATACATTCTTTTTCCTTGGTTTCACGTCCTGGCGATATCGCAGTCTGTCTAGCGGGAGATTTGTTATTGATGACAATAACACAGACATGCACAAGATACAGGGAGACAATACAACGGGAAAATAAACTAATATAAAATGATAAATGCTTTGCAGAGTGTGTAAAATTCAAAAGAAAGATGAGGTAGATGTTCGATGGAAGAATCAAAATAAGTAATGATATAATGATAGTTTTTATAAAAAAAACGTAGTTAAAGAGAAAATGCCAGAAAAATAGACTTGATAGAACAATGAGTTTTAATAAAGAAAAATGAATTATAGAAATGAAGAAGTCTTAGTCCAATGGTTATACACTAATTGTGGATCACCAGTCGATGACCATGTCAAGCATTTCGGGCATTTAGAATCAAAATGATTTTAACGACATGGCTGACCAGCAGCATTGATCAGATGCCACCTCCATGATAAGAGTAGAGATCAGAGAGCAGAAATGAGAAAAGAAGAGTATGTCTTGGGGAAACAGAGAAAGAAGAATCTAGAATGACAAGAATTAGAGGGAGAAAAAGAGTGCAAAGTAAATACTATATATATATATTGTAAATATGAAATATCTGTCAAAGTGTAAAGGGAAACATGAAAGTAGGAAGTACATTAAAAATTTTGAATAGACAAACTGAAAATAAATAGGTCTTTTTTAATTTTTCAATAGATTTTTCAATTTTTTTCTGCTCCAGGGAAATGAGAATTAAAAAGAATCATAGATAGAAAAAAAAAAAAATGAAGAAATGTGGGAGAAAACATAGAAGGGCAAGTTATCTATATCATAAATATGCAACAAATACCTGACATGCTCAAAACCAACATAAATAAAAACAACACAAAAAAGCCAGAGGTACTGGACTTGTGACCGGTCTAGCAGCCTGACACATGTTTTACGGGTCCAACACACAGCTTCCCTCTGACGATTAAAGACAGACAAGTAAAAAATACAAAAAAGTAGTGTGTGACTATAAGAAATTTGTTAAAAAAAATAAAAGTCCAAAAAGAATAAAAGAGCAGATATCAGTTTAATCGTAAAACGGATAAACATTCAAAGCTGGATTTTTCAAATCTGGTAAATATGTCAGGGTTTCTGTCAAATAATTTTTTAATTTGTCTAAAAAAGAACTTTCCCGTGGCACCTCGTCTTGGCATTCTTTCATTTAATTTTAATATCTTTAGAATAATGATTATTAGAAGAAGAGTACATTGAGCAATTTTTAAGATTACAGAGAAAATGGCACCATAGAAGATAAAAGATGATATATACTGCTATCAGCATGTGGCATTCGCACAACCAAAAATGGGAATGCGGCCCTTTTATCAAATAACTTGTATACAAATCTGCCATCAAAAATTATTATAACTAGGTCTAAGAAAGATGCATGTTTCATTTGATGTTAAACTTTCAATTCAAGTTCCTTGAGGAAAATATCTTTTTGATGCACACTCTTCACGATCATTGATAGCGCATAAGTCACAGAAGCGGATCTAGAGGTAGTGCAAAATTATAGGAGGAGCGTAAAAGATCGTTAAAAAGTCATTATCTATTGTCATCATGTAATAGAAAATGATTTTTAAATTACCTTTCGCTTTCCTCCTGTAATTTTGCAGTACCGCTAGATCCGCGCTTGAGTCATCAATGAAAATTCCTACTGAATTGAATTTGTATGCTTTGGAAGAGCTTCTCGATACGAGAGATTTAATGAACTTTGATTTAGTGCAATATAAATAATGTCAAAATCAACTGATTCACACAGCACAAAAAGACCGGTCACTTACGTCAAACAAGTTGTTCCAACAGCAGGAGCAACAAAACAACGATGATTATGATCACCATTTCCATTACATTGAATAACTTTCCCTTTCCTAGCTGGAACTTCCATAATGGTACCATTTATAACCGAGCCATGACCAAGCGTAGCTGCGCCACTTCCGATATTTCGAAGTTCATTGGTGTCAAAAACCCAGTGCCCCACACCATCTTGATTCATAGGATCTATGTATGCAATATTGAAAGAAGCTTGTCAACATTATCAATTTAATATTGCAATATATTTTTGAGTCTTAACACTAATAAAGGCAGTTTTGGGTTAGAATTACCGAGGTTGTGAGCAGATTCACATGACCTACATCATAAACGCTACAAAACGGAAGCAAACGTTTTTGCTGACAGCATCAAAAACATGCTGACATTAGAATTTTTTGAAAAGATCCTAGGAAAAGTATACTCTACAGAACTCTTGATAACTTCTGAATAGAGAATGATTTTTCGGACAGGTAATGAAAGGCAATTTAACTTAATCTCTGATTTTTTGGAGAAAATAAATATTTTTGGAGTAAATTGGCCCTGAAAATGACCAAAATATAAAAAAACTGATGACATCAACATCTATGACGTAACATCAATTTATCCCCATTTGATTGTTAATTCTGAATTACTTTTATGTGAACAAATTTGAAGTTCATATCCTGAATAGTTAAAAAATTATTAATCTTTGAATTTTTTGCCTTTTTATAAGGCTTTGTTAAGTATTTTGATGGTGTGGTTTCAAAATTTGACCATAAATATTGATTTAGGGTAGGTATGTGACCATCAAATGTACACAGTTGTTTTTTTATGATTATATGACAAGTTACAAAATTTCAGGGTACTTTGTCAATTTTTTGTGAAGTTATTAATTAAAATGCGGCCCCTTGATCGAATTCGACCCCCATCTCCTCTTGTTATAGGGTTAAAAACTCAACGACGGGGTAATGCTATGAAATGACACCTTGTGTAAATGTAAATATTGATATTATATGAAATATCATGAATTTAAGAATTGATTTGCACCTCATGACCATAGTTATAATTCAACTAACTAACATTAGTCTGAAGATGGTCTCCACCATTACGGCCAATGAATGATGCGTAAGTGAAGTTACAAGTAAAGCCAGAACTTTATAGGTTCAATTTAGTCAAATAATGGCAATAGATTTCTCACCTAGTTTGCCACAGTATCTTCCCGAATAACCGGAACACTCGCACTTGCCAATGTCTTTAACGTAATCCGGAATACATGGTGAGCCATTTTGGCATGGGTTCGATTCACAAAATGAATTCTAAAC
>JAUBWS010103776.1:0-10564 GCA_032270445.1 Darlingtonia californica | reverse complement strand
CTCTAAACACTAGTGAATTTGAACCAAAAGTTTTAGTGCTTGTAGGAGGCAGGCAAAAAGCTTCTCCGGTACGTAAGAAGTAAGGAGTAGATTTAGATATATATTTACTGTACACCTCAGTTCTTTATTCATGATTGTAAACATTTCTTTCATCCTCATAGTATTTGCATACAAGCAAAATAAGTTGTCAACCAACCCATTCTATGCAAAAACACAAACAGAGGCAGTTCTGACAGTTTTTAAACAATGAACTTTTCTTTAGCAAAGATTGCATAACCCGTTTAGCAGAATAAAGCATCGAGATAAACTAGGTGTTATATTAGATCAACACCTTAACTTCAGCAAGCAACTTCATAATCTTACAAAAAAACTATCTAGGGCAGTGGGAATTCTGATAAAAGTAAGGCCTTATGTTCCACAGAAAACACTAATCAACATATATTATAGTATTTTTAATTCTCATCTAATATATGGTGCTCAAACTTGGATATGAAAATATTAACAAAATTCAAATATTACATAATAAGGCTGCAAGAATTTCAACTTTTTCACCAACCAGAAGCCCATCCAAACCTCTATTCAAAGAACTCTCTATAACAACAGTAAGTGATTCTATTTTAAACCAGAACTGTTTGTTTGTATATGATGCACTAAACAAAAGAACCCCTGAACCCTTCTGTAAATTTTTCAAGGTAAGTAAAACCAAAGATAACACTAGATCCTCAGAAAAACGTCTTGAAACAATTAGAACAAACACGATTTTGTATGGCTCTAAGTCAGTAAACAATATGTGTATTACAGATTGGAACAACAGCATTACCAAGCACAATGTGAAAAGCTATGAGATATCTATAAATGCACTAAGAAGAATTCTAAAAAACAAAATACTAAATGCATATGTACAAGAATAACGTTTTCATAAACATTAATTTTATGGCAACATCCACAAGAACACAATGATGAAGAAAGGAAAGTACAAGGGTAAATCCTTTCTATCCCAATACTAACCACTACCATCCAGTCGTGCATGGTTAGAGAGTAAAGGAGACAGTAACAGTAGCGGTGATTGTTCTTGTGTTTTCCCGTGTGATTACCCAAGAAAGTGTTTTATTATGCCATAACTGTGATTTCCTAGCTATTGTGAGGATTTCTGTACACAACTGATTAAATCAGCTTTCTTCCATATTGTTCTTCTTCTCCTTTTTTTCTTTTTCGGTATATGTTCTACAACAACAAAGACATTTATGAATATTTATTTACACAGAAAGATTCACATACCTATATTTTATATAAGGGGAAAGCTTGTACATATTTTAGATAAAAAAAAACTGAAAAGTACATATTTATTTTATACTTAACAAAAAAGAGACCCTTGTAACTGATCCTTACATATGTCAAATATATATTTATCTTATGTCACTCAAGCCTATGACGTTATTACTACCACCACCACCACAAATATCACAGACTACAACACGAAGTCAACAAGCACCACCAACTCAACAACTGCCAACTCAACAACCACCTTTATACCACCTGTGTGACCACAACATCTAAACTTCAATAACCAACCATATTTATAATGTATGGGAATATCGTTATAAACAACAGATTGAGACAAAAACAAGTCAACAACTAGTAAATTATTTAATTAAAACTAAAGCAAAGGTGAAATATCGTAAAAACTATCTGTTGTTTATAACATTACATACTTTTTTATTTTGAAATAGGTTTAAAGATACGAGTGAAATGATGGGTTCTGTTGAATTTAATTTTTGATTGAAAATATCCATATTTCCATACAATATCATTGGGTTGAGTCGGAATTTTTTTTTATAATTCGAGTGGGTGAGAATTAATACTTTCCTCGTATTTTACTTTTGCCTAAAAAATTATAAATTTTGAAACTTTAACTAAGTCGCCTTCAAGCATAATATGTTTTTATCACTCATTAAAACTTTCAGCTTTTCTTTTTTTAATCAATTGGAGATATCAAAAAAAAAATAAGGCTCCGTTGTTCCTTTCCCAGCCGGTACAAGATGTATAAAGGACGTCTTTGAAGGTCTCACTTAAATCGTCTTCAAGAAGAATCTATTTGGACGTCTATAAAGCGTCTTTTCCAAAATGTCTTTTGCAAGATGTTTTTAAGACGTTTAACGTAAGAATCGTCCACTAGGTCTTTTAGACGTCTAAATACATCTTTGTTGTTCTAATACAGGAGTTGTTCTTCGCAAGTAGGATTATGTCTTATTCAAGATATCTAAAGTATCTTAGAGTATCTCTAGTTTTCATAACGTGCAGACTTAGCAGAGGCTGTTGAAATTATAGGAAAATGCTGCACCTTATCCTTACTAGGCCTTATATTTAGACTCCATTACATGATGTATTACCGAGATCTGTGTATTATTTTTAGAGGCAGTAATTTGGTGGAATTATCAACAACACACCAATGCTAGCAAGTGAATCCCTTTAAACCGTTAGTTCTTGTTTTTTATTCGAGTTATTATTTTACAAAGATTATCACAAACTGTTAATCAGAACAGAACAAAATTCCAAAATCAATGTCTTAATCTAAAACGCCGACGGCAGGAATTGTTACAGGTCGAAATATTTTGTAATACCCTTATCCTTTTAATAATATTTCTTCGTGACAAACAATTTTCCCCGACGAAGTTCCCCAATAAGGTAGTCTTTAACTAACAACCTTGACTTTTAACAAGTTTAGTGTTTTATACACCAGGTATGAACGCCGAAGCAAAACGTCACTCGCGCAGGTTTCAAAGTTTGTAAAACCAAAAAGAAACACGGAAAAAAAAATTGATCAGAAGTGATAAAGAATGCAGAGAATACACAATTGAACGATTCGACACACGAAGTCAACAGACTTCAGTTTCACAAAGTATAATTATCGAGGATGAATTCAAAGGAACGTTAATTTTTTGTATCAAAGTCATTTTAGACGTAAATAGGATTTTATAACAGAGAGAAATTTATTCGAGGCTGGCTTTATATTCGTGATATTGTATCCACGAAGAAGATGTATGTGAAATCAGGACAAAAGAGACAAGAGGTTCTGAAGTAGGTTGCACTTTTTACGGTTATGCAGAAAAAAGAAATGGTTTATTTTCAGTGTGGAATTTGTTTTTGTTGAAAAACGTCTTTTTATTTCATCTGCTCACCTACGGAAAGTTTGAATGTATACTATATATTAAATATTATTACTTTCATTATGTGTAGAATATGTAGAGCATTATGTGCGTAGTGTATGAAAATGTCATTAAAAACTTTGTTCAAGAATATTTCTTGAGATCTGAAAAGAATCTAAAAAAGAAGTATCTAACGTAATACAGATATAAGAAGTATCTAACATAATACAGATCTCTTAAAAGACTTCTAAAAAACATCTTTTCGTAGAAGTCATCTTTAAAAGATCTTCTAAAAGACATCTTTGTAAAATAAACATGAAATTTTGACGTCTTTACGACATCTTCGCGCCGGTTGGTTTAATATATTGGTGTGGCTTGCGTTGTTATTGTTGTTGTTGTTGCTACTTATAAAAAGCTTTACCAATGACCAATTTTCGCTTGTTCATTCGCTACTTCATTTCCACTTTGTCTTTATATATATACAAGGTGTCCAAATGTGAAAGCGAAAATTTGTTGTTGAAGTAGTTTTTTTTCTTGGAGAATCTTAGCATAAAGGTATTAGCTTAAGCAAGTCCAGCAATCCACAAGTATTGGAATAAGCTATTTAATAAACTAAATAAGAATTTGATGACATGTCTAAACAGTTTATTTCTGTACATACATATGCTATCATATCACCTGGTGGTCATGGTGGGTTGTGGCACACTTTAAAAGAGTGTTATGCCCTTAGCGTACCACATAGCTTCTCACCCAAAAGTCCCAGTGGTATCATGGTCGAAATGCTTACAGCTTCTGGGGATGAGATTGTACAACATCTTTCAAATCTAATTAACCTCATCATCAGGAATCAGGTTGTTCCCGACGACTGGAACCATACCTACATTATCAATCTGTTTAAAGGGAAGGATGATCCGCTCAATCGTGGTAATTTTCGGGGCTTAAAATTGCTTGAGGTCACTCAAAATATCAATCACCATATTTCCAAAGAACATTTCTTTTTAAGATATGAATTAATATTCGTATCAACAAGTGTTACGGTATATTTTGAAAAACAGCACTTTGTAAATTTCCAATGAAATTTTAGATACTTTTCACGCGCGTAGTGTAAGCGAAGCGCATCCGCGGAGCGCGTCTCTTTAGGCTAATGCGAAAAAATAACAAATTTACATATACCGTAGCATATTTTTTCACGCCATATTTTTGGAGATCAAATTCCTTAAAAGTCGTTCTAAAGAATGAAGAAGAAACGAGATTGATTTTCTCAAACTTGAAGAAACAGAAAGGAAATGAAGAGTAGAAAAGGATAAGCGTATCAGAAGATTTTACAATCGCCGAACGAAGTGTTATCAAGTCGTGGATAGAGAAAGCAAAAGAACGTACCGAAAAGTAAGGGTATGATATAAATGTTGTTTACAGGGTCAGAGGCAGTCCTAAAAGAGGGACAATGCGATTGAAGAAGTTTTATGCCAATGAACATTCGCAACAAAATTAGAAAATAATAAAACCTTAGAAAACGATATTAACCTTGGGGGTTCTGGAGGGCTCAGGTCAAATAAAAACGAAAGTACAATTTATGAATCTGATAACTATATAGATTGCCAATACTATCTTAAAATGAATTTAATGCTAAATTTCAAAATGAAAATGGACTTTCATTTCTACATTTTAATATTGCATCTTTAGGCAAGCATCGTGATAGCTTAAGTAGCCTGTTAAATGAAATACAAGTAAAATTCAAAACCGTCGCTGTTACAGAAACACGAATATATCATCTAATCACAGCTTTGAACCACCTGGGTATTTTTTTATGTCAAATGAAATTGATTTTTCGTTAAGCTATCTCTCGATAAAGTTGGAATCATATTTTGTAGGGGTAATGAATACCGAAGAAAGAGGAAATGTCATAGTCGGTTGTATCTACAAACATCCTGGTTTTAGTACTAATCAATTTACATGTAACTATCTATCTCGAATTCTTGATAAGGCAAACAATGAGGGTAAACGTTTAATTATAATGGGCGATTTTAATATTGATTTACTTAAGTACGACTGCAATCACGAAGTTAAACAGTTTATAGATACTCTTCACTCTCGTTCTATATTTCCAACTATTTCCTTGCCTACAAGAATAACACCACATTCCGAGACCTTGATAGACAATGTCCTTGTCTCTAGTAATTTCAAAAATCACTATGTTACAGGAAATCTATCCGTTGGTATATCTGACCACCTTCCACAATTTTTAATCTTCAAAAGCAATAATAGCACTAACGAGTTTACAACACAAGATATTTTTTATAAGGATTGGAAATCATTTCGGACTGAGGAATTCAAAAACCAGTTCAGAGTACTGACTGGAAAGCTGTCACGAAAGTTGAACTTAATGATCTAAATATAGCTCCTGAAAACTTTTATAGAAGCTTAGATTACCTTATTAAAAAATATCTTCCAATTAAAAAAACTGACGAAAAAACAAATTAAATATACAGGAAAACCATGGATCTCAGAAGGTTTACTACAGTCGATTCAAACTAGATATAGTTAGTTACAAAAAGTTTCTCAAAGAAAAAGATATCATTATGAAAAACAAAAACATACCAAATCGTCTTTTTACCCTGATACGCTGTAGCAAAAAAAATTATTTCAAAAAATATTTTAGCGACAACATCAAGAATCCGAAAAACATCTGGGAAGGTATCAACAAAATACTATCACTGAAAAAACAGAAACAGAACTCGTATTATTTCGCTTGAAATTGATGGAATCGTTGAATCTGCCCCAGAAAAGGTATCTAATGAGTTTAAGGAAATGTTTTTCCGATTGATGAAAAAAAATTGTTCATCCGCAAAAGTTTATACCACAAATCTAGTGGCAACATAGTCATCCGCTTCTATACACACCTCCCTTATCACGTTACTAAAAATCGAATTCTTCTCGTCAGCACGGATATTTATGTCATGTCAACACATTAAGTAAAGATTTTTTAACTTAATATTCAAACCCCTTTGGTTGTCTGGATTAAGTGGTTTATGAAACTGATGATAAAAAAAGCCTCCATTATCTCTTATTCTTAGTGAGATCGAATTCTTTGATGGACAGATTGATTATCTTGTGTAATCCTACCCCTTGCCACCCATGATGGCCCCCCAGGACCTTTCCTGAGTATGTGAACACATCTGAGGAGGAAAGTTAAGCAACCTCATACGGTCGTTTCCAAGTTTGATGTCCTCGGCTGTCAAAATGTACATCACGTCTTCGTGAAAACCTCTCAAAAGGCGCTCAGAAGCCATGACTTTTCCAAAAGGTGTTTTTTGCATCTGCTGTGAGAGCCAATGAATGATACATGATACCACTCTTCTCACAGTGTGCATATCATCAGGCTGATTATCTTTGTTAAATCCATGGTAGGGCAACTGCATAAATGCGTAATTTCCTATTGTATAATGTAAAAGTACAATATCCATTAAGGTAACGACCACCCTAGAAGAATAAATTTGTTTCCCCTTTTACCAGATCTTAATCACATTTTGCTCTAATTCCGAATAAACCTTGCAACCCGAATCATTCGCCCGAAGTATCAACACAAACTTTCTTAGCGCTATTCACCTAGAAACAAATTCATCAATTATATTGATCAGCTCTGTCGCATATATGAGTTAATAGTACCTTAGACCAAATTTACCATGAACTCCGTTCTCTTTAAGAAATTTACCCTTTTGGGTTTCGTTTGGCTTTTTTCGTAATCTTGAAGTAGCTTGAGTTGTTCTTCCTTGGTCAACGGCTCGTAAGGATCTTAACTTTCAATTTCGTCACCAGGAAATAATGAAGACTGCCCTAGCGGGGAATCTGATTCAAGGGATTTTCTGCTACCAAGATACTTTACCTTGCAGCAAGCAAAGATTACAGTGTTCACCTTTCATCTTCAGGAGCATGCCTTCAAACCACCAGAATCGGATTAAACATTGCATAAAGTCTAAGGCAACTGGATTTCCAGAAATTTTACAAGTATTAGTATCTTATATCTGAAACAATGCAGGCATCTGTTGTGGAATCACAACCTTTACCAATATGTCATACTTTTTCCCCCTCACATGATCAAAATAAACGAAAGAAGGCGAAAAAAGGCGAAAAAAGGCTAGGAAACGAAATATTATTGAATTTGTAGTTATTAACCCAAAATTTAAACATGTTAGCAAAAATATGTGAAAGCTAACCTTGTGCCTGTGTGTGCATGACTTTCGCAATAGCTGGAAAGTCAAAAATTAATTGCACAAGTTTGACTTGTATTTCCTTTTCTTCTGTCTTTAGTAGAAAATGCAGTGGCTCAGTCGTATCATCTCATCATCAAACACTTGCAAATACGGTTCTAAGCTGTTTGGTTCTTTAGTACCATTCCCTGGAACGATGCCCAATACCTGGATGCCGGCAAACGATTTCCTGAAGGCAGATGGAAAATTAAGTACCTGGATCATTAGGTATTTATACTATATTCCTTGTTGTTTGATCTTAAAGGATTCATCCCATCGGTACAAGATGATACTGCGATACCTGAAGTGTAGAAGAAGCCTAATTTTATTACACCCGAAACCAAGTAAGGTTAAGCTTTCTGAATCACAAGATTCAAAAATCATTCAACCATGTCATTGAACTGTTTATTATGGGTACCTATTAGACCTTTGACCATCTTTACTAAACCATTCGTCTTTCCATGTAATCGTGACTTGGATGTCTCTGATACACTCATCGTCATTGTCCTCTCCTTTGATTAAGGCCATCATGGCAGGTGACCCAACTATTCTTGCGATTCTTGGTCCCAGCGGAAAATACGTAAACGTACGTCTAGGCTTATTTCTTTCAAACCGACCTTCCCCTACAGAACGTACAACTTTCCAAACCCAAATGTTCATTTCTGAAAATCATACAGTCGTTAATGCAAACATGGTATTTTTTCAAGGGGTAAAAGAAATGGCTCAATTAGCTTTCGGGGTTCAGTGTAAGAGCCTGGCATGTTGTTCCCTTCAGGCAGGTTTAGATTTTTATCACATCTAAACAATTAGCATAATTCTTCCTTCGTGCTATAAAGCTGCGACACAAATGTTCTAAATTTTATGAATATTGCTGCCAAGACACTCAATTTAGAGCCTGGGAAAAGCTTTGTTTTGGCTACTTCACTGGTCTCGTACAAGGCTTCGTTGAACTTTATTCTCCCTTCGTACTCTGGCAGCCTCTCTAAAGAACGCTTCCTAGATATCTTTAACATTTCGTAATCTTGTTTTGAATGTCTTTGGAGAGTTGACGGCGCAAAAAATCTCCCACTGCAGTTATCACTTTGACGAAAGCATTGTTTGAAACCTATAGTAAAAGAAGTGGCAACAGTCATTTTCATTAAATTATGTAAAATACCAGGGGGGTCAACCTTCAGGGACTTGACCCATAGCCGTTGGGTGGGTCATTTTTTACAAAAAAAATTATAGGTACCAGGGTTTTTATTGAGGATATAGGTACAGCCTTTTTCAGCTAAACTGTTAAGTGCCTGGGTACTTATTGGCTGTTTCAAACAAAGATTTACACAAAAAGAGCCATTGTGCACTAAATTCCCGACTTCTTAATGATTGTCATTATGTTTTTCTACAAATTGCCTTCGAATGGATCCGAACATTTGCCAAAAGCCAAAGGTGAACATTTCTGAACCTTTAATTACATATTTCCTCTTTTACCTGGATATCTTTTTGAAGGGGTACCCAAGCAAGAAATATGGTAAAGTATCTATAGGCATAACATAGTTTCCAAGGTACTTTATTATTGTATACTTATATTTTGAAGCAATAAGTATCCTTGTTTTGGCTGGGTCAGTACCCCCGATCTCTCATCTCATACTTTACCAATATCATGTAAATACAGGTTCAAATACTTCTTAACTTTGAAGGATTATATAACAACAGAACTTTTTTTTTCGCTTGTGGAGGATCAACACTATTGTACATTATGGACTAGATTCTTTCTCCTGAGGAGCACGAATTTCGTGTTTATCTGTGTAACCATGGGTATGATAAAGCAGAATGGCTTGCAGACCCAATGTCCAACCCAAATTTTTTTTTTAATTATTTCTTCACCAACGAGAGGTTAAAGGGAAATATGGCACCAAATAACATGGAACGAAACAAAACTCCGGAGAAAACACAGCCAGCGGTGAAGAAAAACTACTCTACGCCAGATTATTGGAACGCCAAATCAGGAGCACATGATATTTTAATGGTAAGGTAATTCTATTCAAATCGCTTTCATATACATAAAATTAATTGTGTAACCTTCATTCATATTGACTCGAATTTTAAACCAGTGACTATCCTACTGGAGAAAGATTGATTAAGCTAAGTTATCGTAGTGTGAAAATTGGAGTGCTCAGTCAGCAGTTTTTGGAAACTTCTGCAGCTGAACCCTATCTAGGCTGCCAGGCTCCTGGAACTCCCCCCCCCCCCCCCTGTTTTTCCTGAATAACTTTTTAACAACAAAAGCTTATGTGTTGAAATTTGGTGACTTTTCCTAAAATTTCCTAACGTTTTAGTGAATTTGGGCATTCTAGACATTTTTTATTTTTTGGGGGGTGAAGGGGGGAGGAGCTTCTGGCCACAAAAGGTTCAAAAAAGCCTGGCCTGGATTCGGGTTAATATCTTAGCAACAGCTTATCAAAAACTATACTATGTAAATAAGGAGCATCTATCGATGTAAATTTTCATTTTCAAATGTGTCATTTGTCAATTTGTCAATCTAGCATAATTGGTTTGCGGTACTGTATTATACAATTAAAATAATGAATACTGTATGTATGCATGGGCGGATTTAGCCTGGTTATCTGGTTTTATAAAACCAGGCTATTTTTTCTACCATAGGTGAGTTTTAGAGGACATTATAACCATCTACGATAAATAATTGATATGTAAATATTTTCTCAGAAATAAATAAAGAATTGTTTAATAAATTCATATCTTCATCGTATATTAGCAACGTCGTACACGGCGTATCATATTTGCGTGTTTTGTGTGCTCGTGCGTTCGCCGAACAAAGCGGCTGCGGTGGCGGTTCTACTGATGGTCCTCTTCCCTTTCCCTTAATCCGAAATCCGAATGCCGAACTCAAGTTTCCCGAAAATAAACCTCCACGGGTTTTCTGAATCGTGAAACTACATTTTATCGTGTGTGTGTCGAGTAAACTATATGGAAAAACTAGCTCGGTTACCGTTGGTCAAGAAGCTATTTGTGAAACCTCTGATGTGCTAGTTTGGTCGGCTGCCGGAGTAGCTATTCCCAGTTATCGCGTAGTTATCGATTTCCCGATTATTCAAATGTAAACAAACTCACGTCGTCACAAAATAAAAATGGCCGTACAGATACCTGGCAGTGTTGTGCTTGAAACTGAAT
>JAUBWS010103765.1:0-10564 GCA_032270445.1 Darlingtonia californica | reverse complement strand
TAATAACCAGCTTAGTTCAATGTTTTTTATTTTTCACTCGATTTGAGGCTCAATTATTCTTATCTACAGTTAGAATATAATCTTTACATCTTTAGCAATAAGGTCGGCCACAAACCGGCTAAGATTATAGTAATGTTTTCAAGAAAAAAGCGACCAACATAATGCCGTTCTCACATTTATTTACGTCAAGTTTTTTAAATGGAATAAAAAAGATATTCAAAAAAGATATTCAAAATAGATATTCAAAATAGATAGATGTTCAAAAAGACGTTCAAAGTTCAAAATGTTTGACAAAATGTTGCCCAACAATGTTGATGGGTAAAGCAAACCGTGCAAACATAATATGTTGGCCAACATTTATAAAAAAGTTAATATCAAAGGATTATTTTATTCACAATCATATTACGGTGGCCAAAGATTGGTAGGTTTGCGCTTGCCTTTATAACATAGTAACCCTTCTCTTTGTATGGGCTGCCAATAACAAGCAGAGTTGGACTAGTCTGTTCAATACTTCGAGTGAACAAAAAAGTGTGTTGGGGGGGGGGGGGGGGGTTTCCGGAAAGGGTTAATGAAATGTGTACGTAAAAATATTGGACGTACATGAAAATGTACTTATACGTAGACACACTCCTTTAAATAATAACATAGTTTCAATGAGTTAGTTCTGGACCAACTATCAGAAATAATCTTTTTATTTTCATAGATTGCTCAGAAAAATGTTGTTCTTATTAAAAATAATTTTGATTGCCTTTTATTATATGGGAGTGGGTCCTTGGAAAACTAAAACTTGGACTACAAGAATTCAAAAGAAGAAAAATATACAAAACAGAATGAACAACAAACGTGCGCGCGTCACGTGGAACATAAATATGACGTAATCGAACACTCCCCGCCAATATTGGGGTAAAAGAGAAAATTGCAAACAAGTTTAATAATTTTTCCACGTGATATCATTATTCTTACAACATAAGCCACTCAAAGAATCGCGCATTGAATCTATTTCGCTGCCTGCCTCTATACCCCTATAGTATACATCTTTGAATTTCTCTTGATAAAAAATAGAGCTTACATGTATAGCGAGCATGCATTGTTGGGACAAAAAACACTGCTGAATCTTGGATCGAAAAATTCTTCTATCTTCTTGCAAAATAGTTTGCTGTAAAAACAGAAAAAAAGAAGGCTGCTTTTACATCCATCTATAAAAGGGCCAGATCTGTAACAACATATGACCACAGATTTTCTAGGGATGTTGTTCAAATGAGCTACACGCTTATAAGAAAATGTTTTTTTGAGCACAGGCTCAATTTTCTCAGCCAATCACTTGAAATGAGACTGGAATTTTCTTAAAATTTTCATATTTCGAAGCTGGGATTTTCTTAATCTCTTACTTGGAATACTAAATCAGTCCAGCTAGACGTTAGGATAACTGATTTTAAGTCAGAGCAACTCGACATGACAGGAGCGGGAATCGAACCAGCGACCCCTTGCACGGTAGTACGCATAACTATACCACTGCGCCACATAGTTCTCCAAATAATTTTATACCTTATAAGGGAAGAAATTTCGACGGGAAGAAATTTCGGCGAATCGAGGAAAAATTTTCCAAAATTAACTCCCGCCAAAATTTACTTTTTAAGGAATTCGCCAAAATTCATTTTTTTGACATTCGCCAGAATTTAGGAGGTTAAGCTAACAATTTCAGCCTAATACACCATTCAGATGTTCCGCAAAGGAGATTTTTTAACAAATAATTTTTTTTCTGGATTCGTCAAAATTTCTTAATACTTATAGGAGAACAGTAAATTTTTGTGGCTGGTTAAATTTGACCTGTTTTGTTGTCGTCAAAGAAACCTACATAAATTTGATAGAGTTCAAATCATGCCAAATCAAAACAAACGCCTCTCTCAAACAGGATCATGGTATTCATCACTTCAACTTTTCTGGCCGAACAAAGTTTTCACGCAAGATACTAAATTATTCCATGGTCTAAGTTAATCAAAAGGAATTTAACACACGACGGGAGTTGAACTAGCCGTTCATTATTCTCCCCCAACAAATTCCTATTCTCACACAATAGACTATTCCGTTCACCCGTTTATGGTTTTTGCCAAACGAACTTAGGAATAACCTAGCAACAGGGTTGCCACTCAGAATCTTGAATGAAATTTTAGGACTTTTAGTCTAATTAATATATAGGACAATTAGGGTAAATTGGCCACATTTCGCCTCTATATTTTAGGACAATGGTCCAGATTTTTAGAACACCACGAATATTTCCTGTGATAATCATATAATCATATTTCCTGTTATCTGTATCTGTTATCAATTATTTAGAATCATATATTTACTTCAAAAAATTAAACTTTCAAAACATATAACTGAAAGTAGCTTAATCTGTTCAGAGTGTTAAAAAAATTGTAGAATAACAGAAATAACACACTGTAAAAGAAAACCAGTAAATATATTTTGGACCAAAAAATAGCTAGGACTTTTTAGGACACTGACAAAAATTTTTTAGGACAAGGTGGCAACCCTGTGTAGCAAGTAAATATGAGAAACAATTTATGATTGGAAATACGTCTCTGCATTCTAAATCTCAATAGTGCTCTGCTCACCTAGCGAATAAGAGATATAGCTAGGTTTCCTAGCGATGAGTTGTAATATTGTAAAGGAAAGAGGAATACGTAAGTGGCAAAGCCATCTATATTACCTTTTGAACTTATCTTTTTTATCGACGACTTTCTTTAAATCGTGTTGAGTGAAAGTTGCTGCTATCCTAAAATGAAGTCTTCAATGCTTATTCCTTCTGAATAAATAATTTGAGATCAATTGGTTAGCAGTTTCAATTGGACAAATACAGAGAGGACTCGTCCTCATTGTTAGGTAAAGATTCCATGCAGCTGAATTTGCATTCCAGCTTTGGAACGTGACTGGATAAAACCTCACATTCTGTTTTATACGTTGTACGTTTTTAGAAACTTGATTGCCTGAAAGTTCAGCTATTGACTTTTCTTAGTATTGTGTTTACGTTTCTAGGAAGTTGATTTGATCGAAGTCTCGAATACAAAATGCAAGTGCGTGGAATCGAACTTTCTAGTTTGTGTTCTACTATAAATCAAGGAGAGCTTGATACAACATGAAGACAATAGTGAGTCATCATATGGCCTATTTATTGATTTTAGCTATTAGTGATTGAGCCTATCACCATATATCCCATTTCCACTAGCATTATAGAACAAAGGTTATTGGATACTAAGGTGGAGCGCCACAGCTACTATCAACTCCCAGAAAATATCGCTTAGAAGAGATAAGCCTTGCTAAGCACGTGTTGCGCGAACGAGGTCTAGGATCGAGCTCACAGCCTTGCGATTTGTAGGCGTGCACTCTACTGATTGAGCTAACCAGCTGCAACGGGATTTTCGAGAGAAACATTAAGGACATAGGAATTCCAATTGAAATTTCATGAAATTTCATTGAAGCTTAGACAAGAAATTTGATGAGGGTTGAGCCGAAAAATGGTAAATTACTACGGAGGTTATTGCTAACTTACGTCAAAATTACCTTATTTCCAAAGGGGTATGCCCTCAAATTTTGGTTCCAGTGGTTAAGAAAGAATTAGTAATACATTTCTTTAGCCAACGAGTACAACTTTTTCCCCCCTGGAAAATCCCAATAAAGCTTTACAATCCTATACCTTTTGACCAAACCGTCATTGATGCAATTCATGTTACACGGACTGCCAATTATTTCACTTAAATTATCATGGCAAAATTTGATACACTCTTCAACCTAGAACGAAAAAAACTGTGTGAAAGATTTTATGTCCATGTAACATCCAAATTATATTGCAAGAATGCCAAAAAAACATTGCATTTATGTTTTCTAGTCTACCCGGTAGACCAGTTCCGCGCTTTTGAGAGACACTGGGCCTACCGGAACAGGTTAGAAGCCAAGAAATTTGGAAGACTGGTATAAACTATAAACACTGAATCTCAGTTGATTGATTATTAACAGTTCATACGGTCTTCTCCGTTTGGTGAGCGCAAAAATGCACCCGCATGCTGACACGCTCCTGAATGGCAAATGTTCGTACTTGCTGAAATTCTTGATACATTTCGTGACTTTTATGTGGTAATCATTATAGACTTTAATCTCAAGATTTTTGAGCAATCAGGGATTTTAGATAGAACTGATTTCTTCCATAAAAACCAAGGAGAATTCTAGAAGGGAATAACCTCTTATTAATCAACCGGTGAATAAAACTGATTGGTTCGTTATGTGCAGCCAAGAAATGCGATTGGCTCCTTTTACTTTTACGACTATTTTTTGCTTATGTTGATAGTAACTACTACCCATATGTACTATTTCTCGTTTTCTACTTACTCAAATTGGAACAAGTGACGGTAGACCCAGCCGTTAAATTTCGAAATTAGTCTACCGGGAAAACTACATGTTTGAGTGAAGAACAAACAATGATGGTGAACGAAATAAAAGCGGTATCGGGAGCTATGGATGAATTACGTTAATACAAACCTTATTTTCTCGAATTAAGGTCCTTAAAATTGCGCGGAATAAATTTTTGGTCCGGTCTCTCCCTACATTAAGAAAGCTCTCATAAAATACCTCGGTTTAACGAATTCCTCGTTATAGCGAACTAAATTGTTCGGTCCCTTGAGGGTTCGTTAAAACGAGGATGTTAATGTGATTGGCAGCAGATCAAGTAGTATGACGACGAATAGTCATTGTATATCCCTTCAAACAACAACGGGTTGAAAAAATAGTTGTAAAAATCGAATTAGATTCGAATAAAGTAGTTAAATATGGAAATTCTTTAAGAAATTTATCATTCAATGTGGTTGAAGAAAAAGAAACAACAAATTTGCTATGAAAACAATTTACTATCTCATAATTATTTTTTGTGCGAAGCAAAAACTAGGCATACAGTATTTATTTTCAGCAATATTTGTATTTTTTACGCTAGGAGCCTGTAGAAGCGCTCTGAAAAAAATTCAAACATATCTTCTATGGAGGATGTTCTGACCCCGTGTTTAGTCTAATCAAAGGAGTTTTCGCTGACGAACATGGGGTTTAACTCTTTTTACCATAGTTCTGAATCTGTTATTTTTGCTCTCTGAAAACTTGGAAGATGAGTTGCTATTGCAAAACAAATTCACCTATTTGTAATTGAAGTATTACCTATCACCTGATTTAAGTTATTTTTGTAGAACAATGTGTGTTCCTCTCACACGTAGATAAGGAAACAAAGCAAAATATATTAAAAATTTATTTTGCTACTGCTCCGTTTTTTACGATTTTGACATTACTCGGTTTTGGAGGTCTGCCGATAGACCAGGTTTTTTATCTGGGATATTTTTGGGCAAAGGAAAGGTTATGCCCTTAAGGTAGTTGGTCATCAGCTGACAATGTCATTAAATACTTACCAGTTGACCCATCTTTAAGAAATCTGAAGAAATCAAGATCGAAACAGCAGACTTTCCACCTGAAACATAAATAAAAAACTGAAGAGAGGCACTCTTAACTTCAACACTTACATCAACATAACAAAAAGAATGTAAAAAGAATGTATGGCAAACACATTAATCACTGAGATAGTAAATCCAAGGAACGGGAACCTCTTAGAGAAGAAGGTGAAAAAAACTACTTGAATGAGGCTGTTGAAAATTTGAAAATGTGTTTCTTATACTTTTATTCCAGCTCGAATGAGCAAGAAATTTCAAATTTTGGGGCCCTTTCCTATTGATTTTTTTTAAATCAGTCCAGCCAACCATGTCAGACTTTACACTTATACACCAATTGTAGTCTACAGTTGTATTGTATTAAAAGAGAATTTAACATTATGTACATTGCCATGGTTCGTATACATGCATTCATGCATTAACCACACAAATTTAGTCTAGCACGATAATTAACCATTTGCTGAATTAAGTTCTCGCCAAAATTTACTCGCAAAATGAACAGCTATTAACAGTAATAGTGTAGTTATGAAATAATAGAGCATGAGGTAACATTATATTTGAAAAAACATGTATACGAGAGGGGTTATACTATAGGCGATTATTTCTCTTTTCACTTTGACAGGACTTTATTGGCAAAACCATCTTTCTTTCAGATAGCTGTCCACTCAATCAGAAACAAAACAATAGAATATTAATAAAAATAAAAAAACAATAAAAATAATAAAAAAAAATTTCTGTTATTTAACTTAAATTTTAATCCTTCAGGATTTTTCTAGAGATAAAAGAATTAAATAACTAACTGTTCGCGGGGGTCGTAAGAAGCCTCAATCCCCTCCCCCTCATGTTCTTCAGACTTTTTCAGACCCCTTATCCCTTTCCTGCTGACGTGAAATCATGAAAGATCCCCGAGGAATACGTCTCTTAAAATTAATAAAAATCTGACTTAATAAATGCAATCTGGAATGGTGTATGAGCGCCTTTAGGAGCCATTCACACATTGAAAATTCTCACCCCTAATATTGTATAACACCATTTTATTCACACTTACCAATATTACACTTACCCTCTTAGTGTCATACTCTCAAAATCTATGAATTGTCAAAATCACCGTTAAAACACTCGCAAAAATCTATTTTACAAACAATAATATTCAGCTACCACACGCTAAAAGCTAATATCTTTAGCTGAAATCGGTGATTGCATGGTTTGGTCTTGCTCGCGGTTTGAGATCATGGCAAAGATTTTTACTCTTTAAACAATAACGAACTTGTCCCAAACTTGATGTTGTTAAGAAAATTTCAAAGTGTCAAGTGTGATGAACCACCCACCCAATAGTGTCATTATGACACTAATGGTGAGAAATTTTAATAAGTGAATGAGCCTTGAGATTGATTAATTACAGTGGGGCGTTCCATAGACGTATCACACACTTGAGTTTTTTTGAAAGACCTATTACGCACTGTTTTATATGTATTATACATATTTCACATATGCCCTTTCGTACAGTTGAGTGTATGCCAGTAAAAATCTCTATTTTGGTCTCTGGGATGGCCGAGAATACCTCCTTTAATGCATTACAGAGAAACGTGACTTACTTAAAATTGGACCTGCGTCTGGGTTTTCTTTATCTCTTTTCACGTATCTCATCAACCAATCAAATATCTTGACATCACAATGAACAGAAATGTCAATGTCTTCCCACGTCTGGTTGTCAGATGATAAATAGTCTTGAAAGTATTTCATTTCTTTCAGAAGTAATGCCTTTGGACATGAAAAATCTTTCTTCACTTAAAAAAAAGAAAATGAAAAAAATTATCCCAGATCAAAAGAACAAAAGATTGGCATATATATTTAAAAAGGACAATCAGTAGAGAAAAATCAATTTATGATTGACTAAAACTGGAGTCATTGGAAAATTGTTTGAGTAAATTTAAGGATTATCTAAAAACCGGGTATTCGGAAAACTTCATGATTCATGTACACTTCTACACTTTTATCATCTCAAAGCAGACATCTTGTAATTCAGTATTTTACAACAAAGCAAGGTAACAGTTTGGCACTACCCCTGGCAGCAGGTATACTCAGCTGATTATGTTAACTTTCACAAAATATCTTATATTAAAAGTTAAAATGCATTCACAGAAGGAAGAGGATTAGGAATCAATGTAGAAAACCATAAAACTTACAATTTTTTGCTTCATCGCAAACATGGATTGTTATTTCCATCCTAAAATTTTTGTTAACCAAGAAAAGTATTAAAACATGTATCCTGTGAAAAACAAATGAAACCAAATAGTTTCAAAAGAAATACAAGTTGTTCTTAACAGCCATAATCAGACCAATTTATGGTGAGGCTAGAAATGCGAAAATGTTTCTATAGTGTTCTATTCCCTGGCAATTTTTGTGCTGTACTAGACTGGAAAACTATACTCCTAGAGTGACTAAATATCGAAGATATGCTCAGTACAAAGGCAGAGCCGAAGAGGGGACCAAAACTATGCATGTATCAGAAAAGTAACCACCTTTCATTCAGAACAACAAACTTTCTATCCCCTGTGATGTGGCCCCTGCAGCAGGTCACTTCAAGGGAAGATTCTTAAAAATGTTCTCCAAAGATTGGACGAAATTTTTAAAAGCTCAACGGGACTATAATTCAAAATTTGTGGTTTTGAAACCCTTATCAGAATTGAAGGGTGAAAATCCAACCCTTAAGGCATAGGCAACACATATTTTGCCTTTTAACATACATGAAATTTCATTTTCATGACAAAAACATGAGTAGATTTTCAAATTTAGTAATTGTGCAAACTGGCCTGATGATATCTCATAACTTGATTTTTAACTAACCAAAATCGGGTTCAAAAACGTGCTGTTAGTCAGGGCACCCTTTTTTCATCTCATCCAGTTCAACAGTCCCAGGTAGGATTTTTTGAAAAGTTCAGCATAGGGTACTCATGTGAGTTACAGCAGTCTTAAAGTTCCTGTATCTATTTCCCACCAATTCAACTCATCCACCATTGTCGATGTATACCTTATTAAAAGACAGGTAATACTTCAGAGATGCTTGTCTAGGTTCTGCCATGATGAAAAATTATGCCTACCTAAAAAAATTAATTAAATGTTTGACGTCATTTTTGATGATATCATAAATATCACTATTAAAGAGACTAATCTTTGTACAAAATTTCAAACTATTTTTTGATGAGGTCAGCAGTTTTTTTCTAAAAATCCTATTTTTTGAATAAATACTTACCATCAAAAACTCATCTCTTTAGCGAAACAGGTCTTGGGGTAAATTTTGAAGTTTCAATTGTAATTAGATTTATTGTTATTAAGAATTTAGCATTTATGATGTCATCAAAAAGGAGCGTCACAACCTAGACAAACATCTCTCAAAAATTACATGTCTTTTATTATACATTGCCTTTGGTGGATCATTGGAATTGGTGGGAAATAGTTATATACAGTAACTTTTGGACATACTGTAACTTTCCTGAGTATATTTTTTCAAGCTTAAATTGAGCATTATCGAAACAAGTCTCTCACAGGGTAGACTTTTTTTCATATTTAACAGTCCCTGACAGGGTCAATTTTGTAATTTCCAGCAGCAGGTCCCCATTAGTACATCACCAAGGGCAGTAACCTCCCCCCTCTGGTCCCTGGGATATACTTACTTCTTGACACTTTCAACTTTCTTTGCACTTTTATTTGAAACCATGCCAGGTGTTCCAGGCAAGGGAGGAAGAGTGGAAGAACTTCTTGCCATATTCTTGTTAATCTAAAAATAATCAAAATTTCTTAATGTGATAATACTTGGTCTTCTTGCAAAGCGTTCCACAAATCGAGGAAAACAAAGAGGAAGAAGAAGAAGAAGGAAGAAGAAGAAAAAAGAAGAAAAGAAAATGTTCTTTGTCGAATACAGAGGAAAAAATCTCTGATCAATTTAAACAATCCATCGCCAGACTGGATATGCCATGTCGTATTATCTTTACCGTAGAGAAATTAAAAAACGTTCTTCCTTCGCTGAAACCGTTTGTGGATAAATCTTTAAAGAGTGGTGTTGTTTACAGAATGTTATGGCCGCGATGCAAGTCATGCTATGTTGGGCAAACACGCCGACATCTACTCACCCGAACAACCAAAATCACCCGTTGAGGTTCACATGCGCTCGTGTCAACATTCGTTAACAATAGATGACGTAGATATAATCATTATGTTTAAAAGCGAAATCAGCTGATCAACTAATGACTCTAGAGGCATTATTCATTGAACAATTATCTCCTCAATTGAATACAAATGATGAATATAAAAGTAGATCTCTACTCATTAAGTTTTAATAGTTTCTTTTTACATACTTTTCTCTCATGGGGTTTTGATATTTTTTCTGATTTCTCATAGAGTTTTGTAGTTGTTTTTTACCGCGTTTCATTCGTTACAGATGTATTTTACTGTGGATATGTAGTGATACTTTTTATTCTAGATTTTAATTTTGTTATATATCTTATACTTTAGACCTGAAGATGATCTATTATGATCGAAATATATTGTCAATAAAAAAAAAGTTCATTGTTGGTTCTTTAATACACGATTAAATTTGTTGCCACAATGTTTTTACCAAATTATAAAATAAATCTTCATTGATTCTTTTATGATAAACCAATTCATCAGTTTTTGACAGGCACCTGATGACAAAAAAATGTTGGACAACTTGTGGGCAAACCCGAAATGTCGTGAAACCCTCAAAGTGACCTTGGGGATCGAGAGAATGGAGCCTGATTTTCGAAATTTTATTTAAGGAGGATTTTAGGGTCAAATTTATGTAATGATGACATCATTCAAAAGGAAAAGAAGTTTTTTCACTCAAAACTTATAAATAACTATATCAATTGATAGATAATAGAATACCGATCAAACTTTACAAAAGCACCTACTACTAAAAATGAATATTATATCTAAAGATATTAGCTGTCAAAGTTTTTTGATGACGTCATCTCTTTAAATGAATATATACTTAGGTTAGCCTTCTCAAGTTTGGGAAAAACTTATATTCAAAAGTAATTGGGAGATTTTATATGCTCATATTGCAA
>JAUBWS010103754.1:0-10565 GCA_032270445.1 Darlingtonia californica | reverse complement strand
ATCGTACCGCAGAGTCACTATTCGCAGAAGTCCTGATGATATAGAACCACATAGAAAATATGTTCTGGAATATTTCCAGAAAGATCAGACATTCGAACGATTAAAAAAGGAAAATGATCTCTCTTATCACAGAGTTCGTATACGAAGATCCCGTCTATGATAGTGAAATCCAATTCTAAAAAGGTAGCGTGGGGACCTTTGTGCTCACACTTAATTTGGAGTTCTTTAGGATAAATTTCGCGGTAGCTATTTTCGAATTCATCGTGGTCATTGATGCAACACGCATCATTAATGAGCCTAAACGAGTGCTGGAACTTGAACCCGCGGTAGCGTTCGGTACGCGAAAGTTTCGTGATGAAAGAACTTTCGAAGTGGTACAGATACAGGTTGGCCCAGCATACCTATCATCTGTTTAAAAACAAGATTACCAAGGCTAAAATAAGACTCAGAGATCAATTGCCCTACCATGAGTTTTATTTGTTGTTTGTTAAAACTAGATTGTTCATGGACTGTCCTTTCACAGCAAGAAATTTTTTTGAACCATCTGGAGTTTTTCGACCACCGTTGAAAACAAAATCCACCAGCCCATTCAGAACTTCAATAATATCGGCATAGGGTAATTTGGTGTATAATGTACTAAAGTCGACGGTGGAAATTGACTTAGCATTCTTAGTTTTGTTTAACAGATGGAGTCTGTCGAGAACAGGTCTAGGATTTTCGATCACACAGAAACGATTATAATTCATTTATATGAAAGTTTTCTAGTTGAAGGAATTTTTTTTTTGAAAATATAATTGAAATTGTCATACTGAGAGGCTTTGTAGAGCAAACGGCAGAAGCAAGAAAGTAGCGTGCCTTAGAAGGAGTGTAATGCATTTTCGGAGTCCAATACATGAATGGTAGAGACAGAAGTTTATCAGAGACTTTATGAAATGACTCTTAAAATATTAAAAAATTAAACATTTGTACGAATTATTTCGTCAGCAGGTGTATTACTGAGTGTATAAGTACTCGATGTGTTTGTATTTAGACCAACTTTCTTCAACAATCTCAAGATGTAAAATCGCTTGTATATAATAGCAAAATTGTTGGATTCCTTATCGATGGGCACCGAGACAAACTTAGAATGAAGAACCTGTAAAGAAGCAACGACTTTTAGTATTTGTTTGACTTGGTGCAGCTTGATCTTACTTTTCAATGGAGTAACTTTACTGTCCACTTTGTTCATGATAACCTACCTTTTACCACGCTAATTGGATCAAGCAAAATTTTTCATTGCTTTCAAGAGGGAAACTGTTACAAATCTAGACACCCGTATGTATTTTCGAAATGTCGTGCTTTGTTATATATTTTATTGGTAAGAGAAGGCTTAATGCAGGCTAAGATATCACCGAACAAAGTCTAATTTAAAATCTGATTTTAATTCCCATAAGAGGAGCTTAGAGATATATGCAAAAGTGTCGATTAGAAGGAGAACAATGCACTATTTAGAAAGACGGGTGGATTTAATTTCAAAGGAAATTGTAAAACCCTCAAAATGAGAGATTGACGAAAACCGAGAGAAAATATGTCAAATGATGACCGAGTAGATATTTTTTGAATATTTTTGTCAATATTTGAGTATATATACTTACAAAAACAACTGGTGTAGACAAATTTTCGTTCAATGGAAAATTTTCGGACGCTTTTTAAGTTCGGACCCAAAAAAATTTCGAACAATCAAATTTTTGGACTATCGTTTTTGTCTAAAATTTTTTGAAGTTCATCTACAACCATCAGAAACATGCCCTGGAAGATTTCTGGAAAGGTGTGCCGTCCTTTCATTGTGATAAGAGGAGTTTTCCTGTTTATCAAAAAGACTTACAAACAAATTCAAATTCTTCGTTTTCCTACGTTTTTAAATAAGTCACTTATATCATGGGTGTAAGAAACCAAATTGGTTGATAAAAAATGACGTAATATAATGACTTATAATGACAACAACTAAAATTATCTCAGATATGAAGTGACGTAACAAACACTTTTCTAAATTTAGTCTGGAAAATACTTTACTTTCGTTACTCTTGAGGCCGTGATGTCAATGGGAGGAGAAACTGAAAATCGCGTTTTCTCGGTATCTTTTGAGAGAATAGCCAAAATGAATTCAAATTTTCAGAGAATCACGTGTTAAAATTTATCTAGGTACTGAACCAAAGACTTATGAATATGATGAATTAAAGCTGCAAAAAAGCGCCATAAACAATTAATGAGATCATGATTTTGCGCATTTTTTAAAGTTAAACGTTTAAGTTCGTGCTGCTGCTTAAAAAGTTCACTTTTTTCTGGTTAGTCCCTAATTCCATGTACATAATTAGTAGAAGGCATTTTATAGGGATATTTTTGTTTACAAAGGGACCATTTTTGCAAGAACTTTGTCATTTCTGAGCTCATTAATTATGCATGAAGTGAAACCTTGGTTTTTCTTAAGATGTAACAATGTTTCTGATTAAACTAAAGATAAAAGATTAAATATCAGGTACCGTAAATGCTCGAATTAGCGCCCTGGGCGCTTATTTAAAATTTAGAATTTTTGGGTGGGCGCTTATTCGAGACGGGCGCTTATTCGAGAGGGCGCTTATAAAAAAAATGAATTTTCAAACATTCAACACAACAACACAACATCTTTTTTTCCAAATAACTGCAAGACATAAACAAAATATACATATGGAGCTTCAGAATCAGTTCTTTTTAAATTTCTTCTACATTAACCATTTCGTCTTCGCTGTTGTTTTTATGTAAACATGTTTTTTTCCATATATACCCTAAAAAATGAGCCAAAACTCAAAGAAGCGCCACCTTTAGCTCTAATTTTGTACTCGAATTACCGCCCCATGGGCGCTTATACGAGATGGGCGCTTATAAAAAAAAATAAGTTTTAGGGTGGGCGCTTATTCGAGATGGGCGCTAATTCGAGAGTGGGCGCTAATTCGAGCATTTACAGTATTCTTTGAAAAAATAGTTGGCCTACCACTTTAAAGATGGACTAAGAATTAAATCATTATTTTCTAAATCATTCCCGGTACTCAAACCTAAACAGTAATTTAGACCATTTAAAATTGATAGCTCAGACGAGTAGAAACCAAGATATTCGAAAGACTTCGTCACTTGCTAAATGATTAATTGGTCTAGTTTTTCCTCAAAAAAGGGCAATTTGATTTTTTATGACGCTTCACACAAAATATGTCGAAGGAGGCCTTTCCGCAAAGTCATGGTGAGGAATTTAATGTTTTGAATTTTTTTTGGTTGTTTTTACGTGATAAGAATCTAGACATTGCAGCTGACGTTATCTACAATATATTTTCTGCGTCAATAATACTTCTATGACATGTCAGTCATCAACGCATAGATTCCTCCCTTTTTTGTAATGTCATGAAATTCCTTTAAATAGGTCTCACCAGATTCGTTTTCACCACAAACGAAAAGAAATCTCTCCAAAGCAGACATATAAATTCTTGGTGTTTGACTATACACAGAAAAAATTATTAAACGTAAATCAGTGGTGAGGTAAATATGAAGACTTTGGCACCAATAATAACTTTGGTACTGGCTAGTTGCTTGTTTGTGCAACAAGCTTCATGCAATGGTAAGCTATTTTAATAGGAGTAAATTTTTCGAGAGAATCAGTCGCAAAAAGTTTTCTCATACAATATTGGGGAGGTTACGCAAACCAAAATCTACAACGTACGACTTTGCACAGCCGTTCTGGAAATTAGCATTTCAAGCAACTTTTAGCAGCACAATCGATCAGTGTCTAAGTGCGGCTGCAGATACGTCGTAGATATCTTTTTGCGGAACGTCCCTATTTTCGATTTAACGATTCACGAAGAAAAAGGAGCTGTCATTAGAAATTTACGTTCAGAGAATGAGAAGTGTATTGGTAGTGAATTTTGACTTTCTCAATACTCCATAAGCTCACAGTTTCAACCAAATTAATTGGTTTCTACATCACATAAGTACTACAATAAAGCTTGTCATCAATTATTTAAGTAGCTTTCGCCAAAATGTTACAAGTAGGTTAGGTCACCTTTAGTTGAAAATGGAAACTATATAAACGCGACCTGGACAATGCTTCGGACCAAGCTTTTTTGATCTTGAGAGAAGAAATTTTGGCGGAAAATAAACTTTTCGAGGTTGACAAAATTGGAAAATTTTCCTCAAATTTTGAATGAATTTGGTGGGTGAGGGAAACATACTTTGTGTTAAAGAAATTTTGTTTATGCTTTAAACAAAGGAATTGGATAGGAATCAAGTTTTTCCACTTATCCACTTATCCCAAATTATTGGGTCATCCTGGGCGTTTTTGAAATATTGATCATGATTCGCAATTTAAAAAAAAACAATACACGTTTTTTTTTTAATAAGAAAATCGTTTTTTGACCTGAGCCTCAATTTTCTTAGCAAAATGCCTGAATATAGGCTGAGATTTTCTTAAATGTTTTCTTGATTTTTATTCCTCTATTCCCTTTATTTGGGATTATTTGGATCTTTTATTTTTATTGAAGAAAAGACTTATTTTGTTATTTTTAGGATAAAACTTTGTTAGGATGTATATTTGACTGGAAAAAAAGAAACTCGATTGTGTTGTGTTTTGAAATTATGGTGATTTAGTAACTGTAAATGTAAATATCAAGGTCTCCAAAAGTTGGATCTTAACACGCTGAGGCTGGGGATTTTCTTAAAATTTTCTTAAGATTTGAGGTTTTTAAGGCTCGTTTTCTTACAAAATTTTTTCTTAAGAAACACGAGAATAAAAGACATCAGGCTAAAATTAGCAAAAAAACTAAGAAACACTCAAGAAACATTACGAGGCTGATATCTGATGTTTGAAACACTCTTTGCATGATATATTTTGAAAAACAAAAGAAAATGCTTCTCATTTTTAAATAAAGTATATTTAATTGCCAACGTTTGCCAATTCAGGAATTTTTAACATTTTGGGAATCTTTTGAGATAGTCTGCTTCTTTACCGGGGACCACTCCCTGGTTGCGGAGCTCCTAGGGTCCAGGACCGTAAAAAAAATTAAAATCCTACGACAAATATGTTTGTCATCGGCACTTGAGTGGTGAAATAAATCAGCAAATTTATCATATTTTTGCCATTTTTAGACTGTTTAATAAATTTTAAGCGAATTCTTGTCCCGAACAAATGTCATAGAACTTAGTGATACTGAGGAAGACTGAAGTGGAGTAATATACTGATAAATAGTGTATTATTTCGTATTTGGACACATATTTTTTTTGACTGTCAAATATTTGTGGTCTTGAAAATGTATGAAGTAAGAAAATGAGCCTTTCTGCGGTTCTATAAGTCAGAAAGGTTTGATTTTCCTGTCAGAATGTAAATTACACTTATATTTCAAATAAGATAACTCAAAGTGCATAAAAATGAGCAATATAGAGAAAAAAAGTCATCTAGCAACTTTCTCTTATCGTACTCATATATTGCAAAACCAAGAAAATGGGATATGGTATTTTTTTATAAGAAACATGAGAGAAGAGCAAGTTTCATTTAAGATTGAGCAAATATGGATAGCCTTAAACATTGATTTTGTAATAATTGATTATACATTGCATTTAGAACAAAATTGTAACTGAATTTAATCAATAATTAAGAATTTCACATTATGTTTGTAAATAATTCGTAAATTAAATGAGTATCTGTGAAGCAAATAAGTCAGATAGCATTAAAATTGAAAGTCTCAAAATTTCAACTAGTTACTCAAATATAAAAATTTAAGAAAAATGCAGAATTTATTTTTGCGAACGGCTTATAAACCGTAATTTGCGAAATGTATTTTGCGATTCACCCATCTTAACTGTTTTTTTCGGAGCAATTTTTTTGCGAAACTAATTTTTTATTCCGTATCAACAAAAATAAATGCCCTTAAAGTAATTACATAACGTTTATTCGCTAAAAATATATTGTCTGAAACAACTGCCCGATTGCAAGGATTATCATTCTGGTTTAATTTTGATATCGATAAAGTCTGCTCTGCCTTCCTTTTAGACATAAAAATGTAAAAATCATGATGTTTTAGACTAAAATGGGAGGATAAAGAGGAAGGGAAGTTGATTAGAGGTCGATAAGAAATTTTTAATATAGTCTGAAATCTAGACTAAAATGGAAGGATAAAGAGGAAGTTGATTAGAGGTCGATAAGAAATTTTTAATATAGTCTGATACCAAATGACTTTTAGACTAATATGGGAGGATAAAGAGGAAGGGAAGTTGATTAGAGGTCGATAAGAAATTTTTAATATAGTCTCATACCAAATGATGGCTAGAGATTAATAAAAAAGAAAATATTTTATTTGATATTAATATTCACAGATAATCACTATTTAGTTTTTGTTTGTTCATTAATCTTTATTCTGCCGATGACATATTGAAATATGAGATTTTTTCACTTCATTTTCAATTACCCTTTGAAAAACTGTAGGATAAACTAGGAGCATGGTGACCCATACACCAGTTATAGAAAAAATCAACTTTGTGCAAAGATTCAGATAGCCTAAGAGTTTAACATTCTATGATGATGTGTGCCCACGGTTCGATTTTGTGCACGGCTTTGTAGTCCAAGAAAAAAAAATATTGTTTGGTGTTAACACCTTATATATATTAACCGAACTATTTTAATTCGATTAAATTCCAACCCTCTAAAAATTACGTTTGAACTTAACCGCACATTATTTCGCGACTTAAATTCCTTATTGACGTAACTTTTGTTTTGTGAATGAAAAAGTAGTAAGCAAACGATATTAGGCCAAGTGAAACAGCAAGAAGTTCATATTCGGTTTGAGATGAAAAAAAATTTTAAAAACAAAAGCGCCCGAAGGTTCCTCTCTTAAGGATATTGATTCTCACATGATACAAATTTTCTAATTTTTCCAAGTTTATTGCCGAATTCGTAAGGTAAGAGACCTTGGAAATACAATTCAGGATGCCATACATACAAAATTGAATACTTAGAAAAAATATTATTTAGGTCTATGTTATTCACGCTTTACCCCAAAAAAACCATTGGAAGAATTTTTTTGATCGTGTTAAGAGGTATCATTTCAAGTCAATCCTTTTCTCTATTCAAGAAGCAGTTTTTAAAGCAATATTTTAATCTTTATCTGCCAATGATAAAAATATTGGATACCTGAACAACAATATTTTTAAAAGCAATTATATTCATGAAAATAATTGTAAAAGGAATTTTTTTCCGCTCGAAAATACCATTTTAAAGGGTTTATATATTGAAAAATTTGAAAATTTAATAACTGTTCGAATCGATTCAAATCATAAATGATAAAATGCCAAAAAATTTACTTTTTCAATATTTAGAAATTTCTAATTAATTCTGGAATTCTGCGATGCATTGAAACTTAAGCAAAGTTTCTTTACCGCGCTTTCTTAAGAGGAATAATTCACCAAAAATTCATAAATTACGCAGTTCAAATTTAGCCTAGTCTTAGTTCTTTTGAGCCGTGGCCGAGTGGATAAGGCGTTAGAAGAGTTGACCTGGACAATTAACAAAACAAAACTTCCTGTTTCTTGTTTAATCAATTTTCATTTTCAATCTTTTTTATCCAGTAGTTTCTTTTTTTCAGATGAAGAAACTTTGAAAAAAATAGCAAAAGAAATCGACGATTACATAGAAAAAATGAAAGGTAAATATTTTTCTTATCAAATTCAAATTGTTAAAGTATAAAGACTTCATCCTTGTAAACATAATTTTTCGCGTTGATTAAATTCCGCGGTTTTTTGTGGGTTTCACTATCAAACCGCGAAAGTAAATCCACGTAAATTTAAAATGTTCATAGTTTGAAAAAATTCCAACACCTAGGAAAATGAAGAAAAGAAAGAGTAATTAATGCATGAAGCGAAACGTAAATTTTTTAAGGACTCAGAAATTAAGTCCATGCGAACTTTTATCCGTTTATATTTTATCAAACTTTTATTTCTGAGCTTTTATACTTTTGTCATTTTCAGAAAATAAGAAAGACGAATCAACTCAAGACAAAAAAGCATATTCAGACAACCGTAAGATTTATTTCATATACAATCCCTTCCTGGGCGGTACGTGGTGCAGGATTCGAATATTTGAATACAAGAAACATGGGACTGGAATATAACCGTTCCTTAGTTAAAACTACCAAAATTTTTATTTCTGTTATACATTTCATAGAAGTATTTTTGCAGAATATTTAAACTCCTGGGGCATTTGAATGTTTTAAACAAGAGGTATTTTTATACCTTCGTGTAAAGAAAAACAGATAAGCTCAAATTGAGACAGTATTAATAACATTAACAGACGACTTAATATGAATATTGAACGATTATCATGAAATGAAATCTAGAAGAAAAATTGTGTCCCATCCATAAAACAGCTCAGGTAAATAAAGTGATGAATTTAAACAAGATAAGATAAAAATCTAAAGTATGACCATTGGTATTTTACTTCCATAATATCCACGCCTTATTCTGTGTCTATCTTTAGAAATAGGATCAAATGTCTGATCTATAAATAAAAACCCAGCCCCTAAAACCCAAAAAGATGATATCATTGACATTTATTTGATACGGCCATATTCATAATTAAAAATAAAGGCACCATCTGTTGTATTATCGCGACGAGATCGACACTATAAAAAATACATATAATAAATAACATGCATTTAGACGACATCAATTTCACTCCTCAAAAAATGGTCAAAAGAGTTAAAATCATGTCTCATAAATATACTCTATAAGTTAATACTCGTCCGTCATCAGAACTTGCAGAATGAAACAAGTGTCCTTCATGTAATTTAAATCATTCATCAACAAAAATAACGAGTGCGCCTTTCTCTCTTGCTCAGATGACTTAAAACAATGAAGAAAACTTTGATACGAAAAGATACGAAGATTTTCTCCAGTGTCTCATATTTACACTGTTCATTTAATACCTCAAAAACAGTCAAAAAAGGCTGAGACGTCAGAATTAGGAGAGCAAAACATGCCAACTAAATGTTCCTTAATGAGAAAATGAAAGTACCTAAATGTTCGTTGAAGTAAACTGCTATTAAAATTCCTACACGTTGTTCAGTACATCTTTAACCGAAGCCATTGGGGCCTTGGAATTTCTATGAGAAGTGCCACTCATTAACAAAAATGCTATGTAAGTGTTTTATCAACCAAAACCTTTTTACATTCCAGTTATCTAGACAGTTATTTGGGACCAAATGACGCCATTATGACGTCATCCTGGGGTCAAAATTTTGGGCACCACTTCTAAAATGATTCACTTCATATCAAAGAAGGTCCATGCAAAGTTTGAAACTTTATTCACAAAATGAACAATTCAACCTCTTAGCTACTGTACTAGACATACTACAAGTAAAAATAAAAATCCACTTTAACATTTTCAAGCAGGGAAAAAGTAGGGAACATTTAATTTAATGCTTAAAGGATTTTCTGAAACTTTATAGAAGCAATAGAAAGTGCATAAATATTTCATCTGTCAATCCCAGGTCTTTATCACTATGTTTATTCAAGGCGAACGATCATGCGTGCTGTTAAATAAAAAACACTTCTCAACTTGGGGTTTTCACGATTTTCCTACTGGGATAGGATCTCGATTTTCTGAAAGAAAATTAAATTTTCAGTAAAAGATGACATATTTTCAAGCGCAGGGTAGGCCTTTGCGCAGAGGGAAATTTTGAATGAATCATTTTTTCTATTTTTTAAAAACTTACCATTTTCTCGGTAACGAAGGGGCAACAAAGAAATCTAGTCTCAACAGATAGGTTCATGTTCAAAATAAAATGTTATAATTCGTATTTAATTTAGAGCTAAGCGATGCTATTAAGGATTTAGAAACAGCATTGGACAACGATTCCAAAAAGAAATTAGCAGACCAGAAAAAAGGTAATTGAAATATAATTCAAAACATAACCTCTTGACAAGGAAAGAAATAACAGAAGAACGCAAGAGCAGAGTTGGCAGAACTTAGACTGTCCCCACCCCACACAGAATTTCGTGAAATCGCTCCCTTAAAGCGATGAAGGCTTTGGTACAAGGTACGCAAAACTGAGCGAGAGATAAATTATTAGTCTCCGACTTAAGTAAATAACCAAAAATTGGACCTAAAAAGGATTCCAAGTAAGAGTGGGAAACTACAGAAGAATAAAAATTAGGGTGAAATAGTTCTTCTATAGAAATTTCACGACAATACAAACACTGTCAATACGAAGTAAAAATGTATCACCTGCACCAGTGATGATATTTGTTTAGACCAGGACATTTAAAAAAAAAAAACGGCTCAAATGTTCAGATTTTAAGTTGGTTAAAATAAAAAATACTCCGATTGGTACAGCTTCTTGTCTACTTTCAATTATAGATACATTGCAGAAGAAAGAAAAGAAAGAGAAGAAAGAAACTGCTGCTGACAAAGATAAGGAACTTGGTGAGTGAATAAGTGAATATTATACTTATTTTATTTTTTATTTCTATTTTCATAAGTTCATTTTCAGCAGGTTTGTAAGCCTAATCTGCTCAAG
>JAUBWS010103743.1:0-10566 GCA_032270445.1 Darlingtonia californica | reverse complement strand
GCCAGTAAAGCTTTATGAGGTCTCTTGGGTGTAAGGAATGACATAAAAAAGGTTTTAATTTGCCCGACACTTTTTTTTCTAAAATTGGCTCTCAGCGCCCTGACTATGATAAACTAAAAGAGCGTTCTGTTTTTTTCGGATACCCTGTATATATAAAGTGTTTAGATGAAAATAGAATGTAAAACTGTCCTAATTTATGCTTAATACGCTCACTTGTCAAGGAAAGTATGTAATATGTAAAAATGATTTCATTTGTATACCTTAAGGGAATTAATTTTCGCAACAACTAATTTCGCAAATTTTAGGCTTTCTATTGTTCTTGAACAATATTCTTTTGTTATAGAACAATAGAACTCGCAAAAATTTGCGAAAATTAATTCCCTTAAGGTAATTTTGTATTATAATGATTCCACTGACCTGAAAAATTAAAACCGTTGGATACTAAAAATAATTAAAGTAACAAAATTAAACCTGCATTCTCTAGATTCACTTGTACAACAGGAAAAAGCTTTTTAAATTTTTACACTGGACAATCTAAGGATTGCATCAAGAGCTTCAGCTGACTCAGTGGTTTCATGATATTGAGCATTGCCAGAAGATTGCAAAAATAATTGGAACCCATCACATATACTGTCACTCTTCGTCATCAGTTCTGTTTGGATGGAGCTGCTCAAGGGCTTCAATGTAGGTGTCGTAGCTTTTAATGACCTTTTTCCATTGCTTTTTGCTCCATCGCAGAACTGGTGAAACTTTGCACTGCATAGCTGACGGGCCGCATTGCCGTATTGTCAATAATATTATCAAGAAAAGTAAAACCTTTCCCATGTGAAAGCAGCTGGTTAAACAAATTTGAGCGCATTTTAAATGACTTGAAAAAAATTCTGCTCTGTGTTTCTGAGTCACGGACATCTGTAACTGCCAAATTAGCAGATGCGCTAGATCCCATGTTACAGGTAATTGTAAGGGCTCATTATCCTGGAGCTCAAAATCTCACTTAAAGCACCTTTTGTTGTTTGTTTGGTACAGACCGTCAGCTGCCACTCCACATAAGCTTCCTTTATTTTTGTTTTTCTAAATCGTTGTAAGTCGTTACCAATAGCAATAACACTGCTCATACATCGGATCGCAGGTGCAGCAACTGAGCAACAGCTACCATTGTTAGTTATCCCCTTGCAACGATCAAACAGCTTGATTTGTCACATGCAATAGCGTTGCTTTGTCTACTGTTGCCAAAAATGAGGTGGCATCATTGTTGCATCCAGAAGCCGTGTTAGCCTATCAATCATTGATTTGCCTGTTTATTGCTTTCAATGCAGTACATACTATCATTGAAAAGCTTCCTCCCATGCACAATATCATTGAGGGCACTGCAGCTGGCTAGAAGAGATAAAAAGAGTTTTAAAGTGAAGAGCAGAGGATCCCATGACAGAATAGGAAATTGTCTCACCCATGCATGGGAGTAGTCTAGTGTCTAGTCTTTTGTCTGTGTACATGTTATCAAGTGTTATGTAAAAAGATTTTCAGTAGAGAACTTTTAACTGATGAGTGTGAATAACACAAAACTATTAGTTTTAAAAATTAAGTTTTGAGTTTTCTTTTCCTTACTTGTGGTATTTTGTGTATAGAAATTAATTTGCTTTTTAAGCGATAATTGTTTCACAAAAGAGCATCTGTGTTACTATGTTAGTTGATCCCAAACAAGGTTTAATTAAATCAACACTGAAGATGACCAAATAACAGGTTACGAAGAAATTTTCTTTTGAATGTGATTTTTTACAATAAATAGTACAAGAGTTTTAAATAATACAAAAACTTCAATACATTTTCTATATTTTCACAAAAGTTAACGGAACATCTAAATTCGACCAAACAAGCTTTTTTAATTCGAATTTGGCCTAATCAGAGCAAATGCAAGCGAATTTTGGAGCGAATATTTTGATACAGTCCCTTCCTTTACTCCAGATATTTGAAACTAAAATAAAGACTGAAGGTGCTTATTGGAAACAATAACGTGGGTGATATTCAAGATTCAAGATTCAAGATTCCAGTCCAGCACAACACAAGCAACAAGCAAGTCAATCTTGTTGAAAACGAAAGTAATATTATACACTATGTACAGTATGGTATGTACAGTATGTACAGGGTGGTCAAGGGTCACCGGCAATCCCGACCCTCGTAGTGTCCGCCGGATAAAGCAAACCTTTGATCAAAAGTCTGGCGCCTCTACAATATAACCAGTCCAGAAGCATCCAACGAGCCCAAAATTCAAAATATCTGTTCTATTTTCCAGGAAGGTCACTTTGACAAAGATATCCAAAAAAACTTTCATTAAAGATGAATACTGTATACCATCATACAATCTAGTAGAAAAGACATAAAAAGAAAACAAGGTGTTGCCTTCATCATCAGGGCTGGCGAAACCGGGGGTCCGGGCCTTTTTTGCCAAAAAAAAAGAAGAAAAAAAAGAAAGAAAAAGAAAAAAGAAAAGAGAAGAGAAGAAAGAGAAAAATCTAAATCTTCTGTTTTGGGTCTTTCTTGATTATGCTGGCATCAAATTGTATCTTTGATATATGTTTTTTCAAATTATTTTTTATTTTTTTAGGTTTTGTACGTAGACGTAGATTATCTAACTTTATTTTTGTGCTCCTAAAACATATAAAGATACAGCACTTCTTTATTTATTCATGAATTTCTGAGGTTTGTTTAATAGTTAAATATAAAATTTAGATCACGTTTTAGCAAATGTAGATTTTTAAAAAAAAATTTGTTGGCCCGTGTTACTCCTTTGTCACTATTTTATATGACCCCCCCCCCCCCCCGCCCCACTTTCGAAACCAATTCGCCGGCCCTGATCATACGAATCATACACAACAAACTAGTGAAAAACCTCAAAACGTATGATCAAATATCAAAAAGATTAATAAGTGCAACTTTTCAAATTGGCAAGGATATGATAGCCATCTTTCAAGTTTATGCTCCTGACTCAAGTTACAGCAACGAAGCAGACGCATTCTACCTGACTCTCCAAGATGAAATCAACAAACTACCACGAACGAACGAATGTATGCTTATAGGAGACTTCAATGCAAAAGTTAGGTCAATTGAATCAGAAGAGTGGGTTGGCACACTTGGAAATTTCGGCCTTGGAAAAATGAACGAACGAGGACAACAGCTACTTCAATTCTGTTCGTTGAATAACCTTTGGATCTCAAATACACTCTTCAAACATAGCAAGATGATGACCTGGGTCTCACCAGATCAAAAAATTAGAAACCAAATGGATCAAATCATTGTCTAAAACTCCCTAAAAAAATACAATGAAAAACTATAGGACCTACAACTCAGCAGATATAAGATCTGACCACAGCCTTGTTGTAGCTCGCGTGGAAGTAAAGTTCCATAAAACTATTATAAGACCGAAAAGAAATACTAAACGATTTAAAGTAGAGAAGCTCCAAAGCAACAACAATCTGATTTTAAAGTCAAGATAATGAACTCATTGGAGCCCCTTCTCCTGTTAGATTCGAACGATATGACAATAGATCAATTGTACACAAGATTCAAAGATGCCACAAATGAAGTAACAGAAGAAATAATAGGCGTTCGTAAACCTAAATAAGTAAAGGGATTACCAACGGAAATTAAAAAACTCTGCGAAGAAAGGCGCAACTTACGACATGCATTGTTTCAACACCCCAACACTGATACACGGGAGAGATATAAAACAATAAACGGTGAAGTTAAAGCAGCTGTTAAGAATCAAAAGAAGAAAAACCTGACCTACCTGACCTATCTGCACACCTCCGTGTTCATCCTTGCTCTCCATCTGACTCTGTCTTGTGCATATCGTTCTGCCGTTGGAAGTGGTATCCTTGTATCTTCTCTGATGACTTCTTGCCATCTTTTTGCTGGTTTCCCTTCTTAGTGCCATGGAACTCCTCTTTCATAAGTTTTTTCACCAGATTTTCATCTGGTAGTCTGCACACGTGGCTGAACCATGACAAACGACTTTTCCCTAGGATATTCTTCACTGGATTTTGGAGCTTAGCAGTTTCCCTAAGCTTCTTTAGAGATACACGATCTTGCATTTTTACACCAAGGATGGTTCTTAAACAGTTATTCTCAAAAAACGGCGAGGTGATGAGTGTCTTGTCAGTGACCAAGTTTCAGCACGCATATATGGGCTATTGGAAGAATAAGAGCCTTATAAAACCTCCTTTTGAGTGATATTGACACATCCCTTCTAGACCATAATTTCTTTTTTAGCCTTCCAAACAAGGAATTAGGGAGGGCAATACGTTTTCTAACAGCAGCTGTTGTCTTGGGTACAATTGATCCGAAGAATGTGAATTCTTCAACAGTTTCTACATTATTTCCGTTTATTGAGATATGATCCTGGTTTGTGGTGATCATCTTACATTTATCAACATTTATCTTCATTCCGTACTTTAAGCAGGCTCGTTGTAGTTGGTCTGTTGACAGTTGCAGCTTCTAGAAGACAGCTGCGATCAATGTTGTATCGTCTGCATATCGTACATCTATACAGAGGTCATTGTTGAGAGTTACAAAATCTAGGGAAAGATTGAACAAAGTTGGGGAAAATAGGCGTCCTTGCCTTACACCTACCGCAACTTCGAATCAGTCTGTCAGCTTCCCATCGACATTAACGGCACAAGTTGATTTGCTATACATGTTTTGGACGATCTGAACAACCTTACGATTGATGTCAATAGCATTCATCATTCTCCAAAGTGCTTTTCGCCATATCGTGTCAAAAGCACTTTTAAAATCGATAAAGTGGAAATGTAGATGTGTGTTTCTCTCTTTGGATTTGTGCATAAGTTGCCGAACAATAAAAATTGCATCGACTTCCCCCCTGTTTGGTCGAAAGTCATATTGCCTATTACTGGAAAACTGCTCAGTTTTTAATATTTTTCAGCAGAATTCTGTTCAAAACTTTTCCAGGGATCGAAAGTAAAGCTATTGCTCAATAATTATATGGATTTTCTCGATCACCTTTTTTGAATATTGAGGTGAAAAGCATTTTTGCAAAGTGTAGTGGTGTATCTTCCGAAATTAATATTTTTTGGAAAATAGTTTTGAGCATGTTAACTATTGACTCTACTCTAGCCTTTATTATCTCGGCTGTGATGTCGAGTGCTCCAGGTGCTTTGATATTTTTCAATAACGTAATCGCTTTTCCAATATCTTCTTTCGGGGTGGTCAAATCTTCTTCCTCGTTGATATCAGGTTTATCATCGATAGAATTCAGAGCTTGTTCGTCGTGAGTAAAAGCTAGGTTTTTCTCAAAATGGTCGCTTTCTAAATATCTAGCACTTCTGAAGGATTTGTGGTTCTTATTCCATCATTATTTTTCAGAGCAGTGACGTTTTTTCTCAGTTTTTTTTTTCTAATTCACGGACAGTCTTGAATAGGTTATGGGTATTGTTTTTCTGGAAATCAACTTCGAGCTGCTTGATACTGTTCTCAAGTTTCTCTTTCTTAGCACGCTTAACTTCTTTCTTCACTTGCTTATTAATCTTCTTGTAATCCTCTTTTAGTTCATGGTATTGAGCAGAAGAAATCAATTCTTGTCGGAGTTTCCTCCTTTTTTCATATAGATTAATGGCTTCATTGGAAAGTCCATCAACCGTTTTCCTTTTTCGAAAACCCACTATTTCTTCTGTTGATTTATTCACGACGAATTTGTTGTAACTACTTTCCACATCCTCAGTTTCAATCTCATTCATCAACTGTGCGAAAGAGCCTCCGATTTGAATGTTGAACTTCGCAGTATCATATCTTTTCGGAGATTTTTAAAAAACTCTTTTCCTCCGAAAAGTCAATTTGTATCTTGACAATAGTAGAGAGTGACCAGAGTTTATATCAGCCGAATTGTATACTCTGCAGCACTTGATTTGAGACTTTTGTGTGCTGGTACCAGAATGTAGTCAATTTGATTTTTTGTTCTTCCATCTGGTGACGTCCAGGTTACCAGCCTCTGAAATTTCTGTTTATACACGGTATTCATGATAGCAAGGTGATTCAAAGCACAAAAGTTCAGCAAGCCCTCTCCTTCTTCATTCTTTTGGCCTACACCGTATGTACCGCAGATACCGGGCCACATTTCATCGTTATAAAACCCTACTTTGATATTGAAATCTCCATAGATTATGTAGCCAGGGTTCCTCGGCAATACACTCATATGCTGTTGCAACAAATTTTCGACTAAGATAGTTCAAAGAGAGCTCTAATGTTAACAATTCAATAGTTTCATTAATTCAAATATGGTGGCTCAGGATATGACCTCAGATGCTGAAAATTAAATGAACCAACCTCAGTGTAAGCGCCAATGATCATTAGTAAAGTCAGGGCAAACCCTGCAAATATTAGCTTACGGGTGAGATAATTTTCGATATTTCTGGACAAAAATGAAGAATAAATAAAAATCATGTTTTACTATTCAAAAGATTTCCGTGATTGGCAAAAAGTAATTTCGGATTTTATGGCACATTTGTCATCCCACAAATCATCACAACTTTTGGATGCTAAGTCGATACCTTACGAGTCTGTAAAATACCATATGCTGGGAAGCCTCTTTTGGGTATCAAAACTATTTTGACTGGGTCAAAACTTCAGAGTAGAATCCAACTACTAACTACATCTCGTCTTCCGTGATCTTGCCCCCAAGGTTACTTTCACTGAAAATTTGATACTTGATACACGAGACATGTATTTGGCAACTCCTGGAGAAGAAATATGAAATGACTTTCTGCAAAGAATAAACACATTAAACTGCTTACAGACTGACGTGTTTTTCAAATAAATGTTATTAAATCGTCCATTTTCGGGTCGTTGTCTGTGAATTGACAGTATGATATTTATTTACAGTTAACCCTATTCCGGTTGGGGGGGGGGGGGGGGGGTAATTTTACCAGTGATGATATTGACTTCAAAGTTAGAACAATTACTAATTGAGTCAGTACCAAAAGAGTGATGCAAGTTGTGACGTCACATTGGCATTTTCCTGAATTTTGGCGCGCTCTGTATTCATATTTATGAACATTTTGGTGCTTCAGTTGAATATAAAAATAAACTCCATTGTCTTATTAATTCTAAACCGAAATTGAACAATAATATCTTCCTACAAAAAAAGTTATTAAAAATCAAAAACACTATATTTTCACAAAAAAAATGCTCATGTCATATGTCAGCATTTTTGGTCTTTTTTTCCCCAATTTTTTTTAATATTCTGAAAATTCACATGAAACTCTATGTCTGTGGCAATTTCCATGTAAATTGGATAAGATTTGCGGGTCTTAGGCAGAGGGAGGGGGGGAGGGGTAATTTTACCCCAACCTTTTAACGTACATGAAATAGCCCAACCGGAATAGGGTTAAAATAGTATATCTGCCATCATACAGAAAGAAAAGGATTTATGCATAAAAAACAAACGAAAAGATTATGTAACCTAAAGGAGATTTTTTGAATACTTTCTGGAGTGCTTACAAAAGTTAGTTTTCTTTGAATACACGGCATTGTGAGTAAATTAGCGTTTTAGCCCAGAATAAATAAGCATCAATAAATACTGCTTTCCCCCATTTTCTGTAATGACAAAATAATTTGATAAAAAAACATTCATTATTAATATCAACGGTGGGCCCCGTTTTAAATGTTTTACCAATTAAAGGTAATGTTCTGTTTCTGTTGCTTTTCACTTTGTTATTTAATGTTTTGATGTGTTGATCCTATTTCTCACATATGTTGTAATGGAACTTCAGTTAACCCATTTTCAACATTCGAAATTACGATTTTAAAACGATTGGAAAAAAAGTTTCAAATCTTGTTCCTTAACCGAAGGCAATATAAAAAGTTTAGTTCAAGAATAACCACTTGAGTACCGATGACAAAGTTATTTGTCATGGAATTTAAAACTTTTGACGGTCCGAGGAGCTCCTCAACACCAGGAAGTGCTCCCTGCTTCAAAAAATTCTCCGGGCACAAGTGGCTTAAATGTTGCGTGGCAAATGCATTTCCGCTAAGTAAGGTCAGCTCTGTCCGGTTCTCTCAAGGGTTCACACACATACTTTATTAGTTAGACTACCGCCACTTGGGTTTCTGTGCGACGAGATTAGGTCAGTAAATTTAGATAAGTTGTGAAATTTCATTTCTTTCGCATTTGTATAATTGTTTCAACGGATCACCAATTAGATCTTTAATGCAATTGAACCATTTCGCTGAAATTTCCATAATATAAACAACCTCACCCCAACCAAAACAATTCATAATTTCCAACAAACAATTGTTGCGAGGTAGCCATTCAATAACTACATGCCCCGTACTTGTAAGGTCGGGACTAGCCAGATATGGAATATTTAAACAAAATCTTTCGTTGGATAATGCATAAAAATACATAGCATCTATTACATGCTATGAGCTTCAAATTTTTGCCACAACTCTGCAATGCCAATTTGATTCCAGCTAGAAAATTCCAGTTCTGCCACCCATCTGTTTGGCATTTTACAGAACATAACCTGAAATTTGCAATAACTTCACGTCTATTAGTCGTTTTGATTTGAAATTTTGATGATAGGTAGAAAAAAAGAAACTAAATGTTAAATTTCATGTTTTTTTTATAAGCATGATGTTTGTAAGCATATCTAGGCTCAAGTTTGGTCAAAAACTAAGCATATCTCAAGCATTTTGTTGAGCCTTGCAAAATAATAAAGTACGATATTTTCGCAATTTTTACCATTTTTCATTTTTCACTAGCAAAAATATTGGTCCAAGTGTAAGCATACTGGAAGAATATTTTGGGCTTGAGCAGCTTATTTTCATAAGCATGTCCCAGCCTGTTTCCGAAGTTTTGATTGCTTATAAAAAAAAACATGTATCACACAGAAACAGATATTTAAATTAGTGGTCTGTAAAATACACATTACTCTCATAAGTGTAGTTACTCTTAGTAATATCTATCTCATCAAAACTAAAACTTGTAAAAGTTGTCAAAAAAGAGTCCCTCTAAGGATATGGTTTTCAAGTCTCGGGCGGCACATATCCGTCAAATTCTAACGCTAGTACTCCCCTTGGGATATATTGCCCCGACATCAACAAAAGATGGTCAAATCTGATTAATTAGGAGAATTTTTTGATTCAAGATAAGCATATTTGAGCTTGAACTTTTTGTATTTGTCAGTGCTTTACGTGGTCTCATGCTTATAAAAGAATTTGTATTGTATCATTTGCAAGCGGTAAGTCTGTTGACCTTTCCATCGTCTCGTTCGTTTTAATATGGTGATATGATGTTTACTTAGTAAACACAAGATAAGTTGCCTGAACGTTGCTGCAACGTCAATCTGTCAACGAACGGGACAATTTGACAAAATATTTGTTCAGAAGGCATGCTTTTCCTAGAAATTCATATGTGTTCTGAGAATATTTTGAAAAATATTTTGCTGGAAAATTTGATGTGCTCGGTAGAAAATTTCGATCTCCTGGAAAATATGGATGTGTTCTGAGATCATTTGAGGTCTGCTACACTTTTTTGGCTCTCCTGAAAAAAAGAACAGATATTTTGTCTTTGGGCACCTGGATTTTCATGTGTCCTTTGTACATTTATCCAATTAAAAGTCGTGGTAGCAGATTACCTTAGATTGGGCCGTTCAATACTTTGCATCACGTGAGTAGATAAACGATATCTATATATTCAATTTGTCTCTAGGCCATAACAATTTAATAAATGCCACGAAGATATGAAATTAAACATTTCTCATCTTGACGTTTCGATATTTCTTATATCATGATCACAAGTGCAACTGAAAATATTATAACATCATATATGAACTCAGTTCGAATGCGTAATCTGAAAATAATTACAAAATTAAAACAAAAGACATAAAAGAGAGTTACTAGCTGTAAAGGAAAAGATGATACGTTTTCATTCAAGCTAAGTTTTATCTTTTTGACCAACAGAGACTCTTTCGAGAGAAGCTCTCGATCGTTCTTTACTTTAGCAAGAAACTGAATGTTCTCCTTCGTGGTGTTATGGTTGTTACGTATAAGATGTTCGGTAACTGCTGTTGGTTAATATCGACAATCACTCACATGTACAAGATGAGTTTGTTTACCTACATTACATTAATGAATGAGAAGTTTTGTTGGTCTTTTCAGTCTTTTGTTTTTACTGACTGGCAATTTTAATCAACACTGGCTTATAATAGCCTGTATACACTGGCTTATGGGTTTGTTGGAAGTATTATATCACTGCTTGTTATATGTGATGTTCGTTTTAGTGGAGTGAATAACATATTTGTCAGTTTGTTGCTGTTGTTGTTGTCTATTGCTATTTGTTAATCGACTGACAGATAAGGCGTTTTTATCATTTTGGTACTAACTTTTGGCATTAATCAATGCTTAATGTGGATTATTATGTCTCAACTTTAATGGTGTGTGAATTGAATCGGCTTCTCATTTTCATTAATGAGTTTAATTGCAAAGGTTAGAATTATATCATCTAGGGAGCACTTTTTCAAAACTTCGGGTGGGATATTGTCTGGACCTGGATGT
>JAUBWS010103742.1:13652-23862 GCA_032270445.1 Darlingtonia californica | reverse complement strand
ATTCTTAGGGCACGTCAAATTCATAGGGCACGTCAAATTCTTAGGGCACGCGGGCACGTGGGCACGTAAAAAAAATGTGGGCACGTCATTTAGCAGACTCGCTGTATATGGTATATATGTGTACCCTGGGACAATCCACAATTCCTTAGACTGGTACACTGAGACATGCAAAATGATAGTCTGGGAAACTCTGTTAATTGCATGCCTAATTTCAGTAAATTAGCCGTGCAAGTGCAATCGTAGATTTAAAAGTGCAACAATTTCACTGAAAAGGAAAGCAATGCACTGGGGCGGTATCTGTTCAAATATGATGTCTTTTCAAATTCACTTTGGTCCTTTGGTGCTAAATGCACAGACAAAATTTGAATACACATGGATCATTTTGCTAAAAATATATCTTAGAAAAGGGAACAAAAAATTCTGATGCCCTTTTGCCACAATCACTGCCGAATCAGCAAATGGAGCTAGCCATGTACCAACAAGGTTTCTACTGACTGATTTAACATGACAAGAATGTCTGAATGTGGAACTTTTGGCGAATTGACGACCTTCTGCATGCCGTTCTTTCATTCCTGAAAATTCTGACTTTGAGTTTGTTGGCATGCATAATCCCACTGTATTCTCTAAGATGTACTTCTAATTTGATGCATTGGTGTGATTAAAAGAAAGATTCACAATAGAAAGTTTTACATGATGCAAATTAATTTTTTTCATTGCATTATATGGATTAAATAGCAGCTTAGGTACGGCAAGAAACAATTTGTTCTTTAAACAGTCTTCTCATTCTGAGGAGCGCGATCGCGCTCGCGCTCCCTGTCGCGCTCCTTGATCTTGATAAGGAGCGCGATTAATTGCGCTCCTCGATTTTAAGATTGAAAAATTTTCCAGTGTAAAACCTTGTGTTTATTTCAAAATAACATAGCTAGTGTAGCGGCATTTCTTTTTTGCGTGAAGTTAAATAACTCATGATATAATTTATGCAATAAATCTACCAATATTGATGTATTTAATCCTAAGAAAAACATTAGCGCGAATCGCGCTCCTCAACATAAACGAGGAGCGCGATATCGCGCTCGCACTGTTTTACAGAATGAGAAGACTGTTTAAAGACATCTTTAAACCCTTAATTTTATTCATAACCTTATTCCTGTTACAAAAAGATGTTTGTTTTTGATGTTGTATGATTATATACTGTATGTTGTTTATTCAAGTTGTTTCAGGACATGTTCAAAAAACATAGGCAGGATTGTTGCACTTCAAAAAATAGCATTTTTGATATATTCATGATATCTCAGTTAGTTTTATCCAAATTTTCATGAAAATTGGTGAAAAATGGGATAATGATGTAACAAACGGATTCCCATAAAGAAAAGTTCAAAAATCTAAACACAGGCAACACAGTTGATAAAAAAGTAACTTTTTTACTTGTATATCGATATAATTACTTTCAGTTGATTTTTGGAGGTTAGACAAAGTGAGACATATTATTTGACCCTAGTTTAAGAGGAAAATAGAACCAGACAAGTATGTAATGCTATTCCCTGACAACCTTTATGATAATTTAATAACATGGTGAGTTTGAGCTGTTCTGTTACTCATTAATTTGTAATTTTCACAACAAAACTATATTATTGTTTTATTTTTTAAAAATCAATAATTGTTTTCAATTCAATAGCTAGCTATTGAATTCTATTCTTTTTCAAAATGTTTGTAATGTAAACAGGGTAGTGGGTCAACTTTTTTTCTTACCCTCAGGATACTCCTTTTAAATGTAAATGTATGTAAATTAAATTGTCATGCTACTATGTTTTTGCATAAGAACTTTAGTCCTCTGAATTTAGGACAACATTAGATTGCCTGCCGTGCATGATGGTCAATTTTGTTAATATTTTAGGTCAGCATTGCAATCCTGGAGCCTTATGAGGTTGACAGTCTTATTATTAAATATTATTAAATGCTGTATATTTATTATATATGATTTTAATCAAGTCTTTAATAACAGTTTACTATCAAACACATCTTCTTTGGTCATTTGAAGTTGTGTTAACTTTAAGAATGGTGTGTAATTAGCTAAATAAATCTTTAAGCCAAGAACATTGTCACAGAGAAAAAATTATTTGCTAAATTTTCTTTTCTAATCTAATATTTGGTAATAACACAAAATAAGAAAACCAAAAAAGTATTGTTCTGCAAAAAACCAAGATTTATTAAGGTTGGCAAAATATTGCTGACCTTGGGTATCTATTGGTTGGCTTTTGAGTCAGCAATTTCCAACTGCTGACCTAAATTCAAAGGATTGGAACATACGCTGCATACAACTTAAAGGTCTATTTTTCAGCTATTCTTGCCCTTTGTATGTTCAAATGTCATTAAGATGCTGAGGTTAATACAGAATTTATAATCGCATCTTTGTGATTAGCCTGTTTCTCTTGAAATATGTATTGAGCTTTTCCAGAAAAAAACTATATACCCTATGTTGAGGATATTGGAGTCCAGGGGGTCTCACTGTCACAATTTGTGAAGGTCCGGGGGTGATGCTTTGCTAAAAAGAAAAAGATTTCCAGAGGGTCTCACCTGTAAAAATTGACAAAAACGTAGATGTCCAGGGGGGTCTCAATGCCAAAATAGGACAAATCTAGGGGGTTGAATTACAATTTTTGGACATCCAGGGTGTCATAGTATTTTTCGTGTAAGTCCATATCCTCAACATAGGGTGAACAATTTTTTTCTGGAAAAGGCCATCTGGGGTCTCTGGGGACTAAGAGTTGTAATGACGTTAGTGCTTGTGAATTTTGTATTTTAATTTTGCTCATCACTTTTCTTGACCAACTTGGCTCCTGATCTTACAATATACCACAAGTTATGTCTCACTAACAGTTGCCTTTTTTATTGGTCCACTGGTCTCAATAAGGAAAGATCAGAACCCATATGCAGTATGTTATAAGTATAGATGTCCACGCTGACAAAGCATGGAAAAAAGGGTTTGTTTATAAAAATACACTTACAGATATGAAAAGTTGTGTAGAACTCTAGAGGAATGAATTTTGTAAGTAAAGAATGTAAAAACTAATTGGTATTTATATGAATCTTACCCCTAAAAACTTGAGTTTAAGGGGTGCAAACCTTTGCATACCTTGCAATGAAATCTTTAGTTGTGCTCTTTTTCACACATATAGAAATGTTTAGGCATGTGTGGAGACTGGTGTGTTCAATCACACGCCTCATAAAACAAATCCTGATGGTGATGATGTAATTTGTATTTATTTACATATAATTTATAAGTTAACTACTGGCATTTCCATTTTGTTTAAGGAATATAAATATACTGCGCTTACATATCACACTATCGAGAGAAGATTCATGTCAAAAATGCCATTACCAAGAGAATGTTGTTCTGTACAAGACTGATAGATCCATACGAGTAATTGGATATCAAGATTTAACATCATGTACATAGCCAGCATCTGCAAATATTTTTCAACTAAAGACATCTGTTAACAATATGGCATCTGCAAAGCTGCGAAGGAAAGCAAACCATGAAGACAAGTTCCTTAGTCCAGACAGAACAAGGACAATTAAACCTGCAGATTTCCGCAATCACAAACAAGTAAGTTTTTATGAATCATACAGCAGCCCCTTTGTTATGTTCAGGGTACTTACCAACATTTTTGTAAAATAATCCACCAGTCTATGGGTCAGCAGACAGCCCACCAAACATTGGTTTCTCAACGTATATTTAAGGCGGGCTATTTTTCTCTTTTTTTCACTGTTATCTCACTGTTAGAAGGGCACAAATAATAGCCCTCTGCAGACATGTTAGACGGATGTGAAGGCATGTGTAGGAAACTGTTCCTATATATAAATAAGGCTAGTTGACCCCCTGTCTAATGAAAGAATAGTGTGTTAAATCAGACAATATATATGCTAAGTTTCACCTCTTGTTGTTCCAACCAGTCACCATTAGGATATAAACTTCATTTTTTGGTTTTCACAGTGTACAATTTTAAGTAGTGGTGCTGATCATTGCTGGTTCGGAAGAAATAGTTGTGTCATATTAAATTGTTATACTGAATTTTTTTTTGGCATATTTGGGTAAGGGTAATTTGCATTGGAGATCACACGTCATAAAATATCTAACGAACAAAAACAAAAGTGATGAAATTGTATCCGAAATGAATTCAATCTTGATGTGAATTCTCATATTTTGCATTGAGTCTCTGCAATAGACATTTAAGTTGTATGATTTGTTACTTTCATTTAATGTATATATATAGGATGTTGTGTAATGTATGGCATCCGGTATTGCACCCGTGTTAAAAAAAGTTGAGTATAGGTTATCAGGTGTAGGCAAGGAAGATTCAGAGTAGTAGGGTGTGACCTTTTACATTTATACCTTTGATTATGACAATATCATGTTTCTGTTCTAGTTAAAGGATTTAAGCCATGATGATTTACTTGAGCTGTTGTTTCTAATGGAAGCAGAGCTTCAGGCAAAAGATGTTTTGCTCAAAGCAGTTTTGGTAAGTTGTATACATATGGTAATGCATCGAATAAATCGGACATCTATTAAATTTTTTAAAAATTTAGGAGGCGTTCATTCGAGGGAAATGTTAAAAAGAGGGAGGCGCTCTTTAAACCAATATTTCATTTTATCAGCATCGTGAAAAAAGCAACAAGTGTTACCAAATCCACACTTCCATAACTTTCTGTAATTTATATAAGCAAGACTAGCAATATAAACCACTATACCTCTTAATGAGATATGGGAAGGGGGGGGGGGGGGAGGGGGGGTTGGTACTCAAGGTGGCGATCATTCAATGCATTAATGTGTTGTGTCAGAAGTGAATTAACAATTGATACCTTGCAATTTTCAAAACAGCTAAAATGAATTTGAAAGTAGCGTTGACTCAAAAAAAAAAAAAAAAAAAATGCTTAATGGAGGTTATCAAAAACATTTTTGCTTTTGGTAGGGATTCAAAAAAAATCGTTATACAATTATTTCCTGCCCTTATTAACGCAAACCAGTAACCCTCTTCCTAAATATCATATCTTTCAGAATAGTAAAACTGGCACGGCTCTGCCGCTTTCTCATCTAATGAACGATATCGACCTTGCTCGTATTGATTCCAATGATGAAGAGAATCCGTTTCTTGTGAATGGTGAAGAAGAGGATGATGTATGGCTAGGTGAGGCATCTGCACATCTTAACCATGTGGTAGCTTATCACCAAGTGGTCCGTGAGCAAATGCAATCGACAGTGGGAGATCTGCAGAAGGTTCATAAAAAGGTTTGTTGTGTTTTTTTGCTTTTGACTTTGGTTCTGTTCGCTATGATATTTTTTGGTAGTTATATGTGGAGCTGTAGCAGAGTGGTTAGTCTGCTTGATGCTGAACCTTGTGAACCCTAAGGCTTTTTTGGGCAGTTTTTACGATTCGCTTTGTCTTAAAAAAATTACATTTCACATGGATTTTGTTTCGCAGTGTTAGGAAAAGAACCCTGGAAGTCGCGAAAATTAATCTAAGCAAAACTTTTATCCAGGTCGGATAGCAGCAAACCCTGTAATAAATACAAAGCGAACAAATCCAATGAGCATTATATTATTTACCCTCCTTGTATCAAATTAGGACTCACAAACTACAGTAAGTGAATATGATTTTAGGTTGTTGAGAAACTGGACGAAGAGTATCACAAACATGCCGCAGATACTGCACAAGGCGATGACGTCACATATATGCTGGAGAAAGAACGAGAACGTCTACAATTGCAGGTTTGATATAAAAGAGATTTAATAGTAGAATATAAGAGTTTTTTTCTAGGTTTACACTTCATGAGTTTAATGTGACAGTCTTGTAGGATTTTTTTCTTTTTGCTGGTCAATTTTGGTTTCTTTCCATACTGTGCTTTTCAGAAAGTTACAGTACAAAAAGGACATACAATTGACAAAGTGAATATACTCTTAATTACAACCTTAGAAATCTTTTTGATTCTCTTTTTATTTCTTAAATAACTTGAATCACTAAATAATGAACTGCATTCATTTTAATAATTTGAAATGTTATTGTTGGAGACATATTTTAAATTTCAGTTGAGGCAATTTTCTTTTTTTTTGGAAATTAGTAAAATCTGTGTGAAGTTTTGCATTTGAAAAGCCATTAAAATGCGTTTTGAAAGTCGTATCAAAACAGAGCTCTTTTCATTCTTTTTAACCCTACATACCTTATCTTGGGGATACGAATTGAAGCTGTTTGACTTTTAAAATTCTGTTGGAAAGATTTTCACAGAATTTAAGCCCTATTTAAGTTGTTGTGAGCTAACAAACCATTGTTCTTAAGGCCATGTTAGGGCACATCCCGTGTCTCATGACGTATGTTGGTTACGGTATAGTGCCGGGATTCCCAAATAAACTCGCATTTTCTTTTCAAATGTTTAGATCGAACAAGAGCAAACAAAATATACAGATCTCGAAAAAGATCGTGATACTTTACGTGATGTGCTTGAGAAAGAGCGAAAAGAATATTATAATTCATTTAACGATCTACTGAACGACTGTAAGATGCTGGCTCAGCAACTTGTTCACCAGTCAACTAAATACGAAAAACATCAAAAGGAAGTAGACAGAGAAAAAAATAAAACAAAAGTTTTGAGCGAACTAATGGTTGAAGAGACTCAAAAATTTAAAGAGAAATTACGACAGTACGAGGAAGAGGTCCGCGATTTTCATGTGCTAGAACAAAAGAAGAATGACCTCGATACGAAACTTGCAGGTTCAGACAAACAAATGAAAGAAACGTTTCATCTTTTGAATGAAGAACGTAAAAAGAATAATATGTTAATGTACGAGCTGAACCAGTTACGTAAACAAATGCCTGGTGATTATAATTATGACGATAGTAATGAAGACATTCTATTGGTTCAAGACCAATATGAAATCCCTGTAAAAGAAGCCCGGACGTCTACTATCCAGCTAAGTCAACCGGAACGTGATTCACCGGAACCTAGCACGGTATTACCGCCAGCTGTCCCAGTACAAACCGGAAAGGTAGCTACAGTTACCAAATCGTCATCTATACGACAAACGAAAGCTTACGGTTCGCCTCAAGTGAAGTCGGGCGTCATCGTACCTGTAAGTAACCATACGAACAGTCCAAGGTTGAACTCGTCATACGCTATTGCACCGGACAGTCAGCAAATGAAAAGACATTCATACGAAGAAAGGTCTAATAGTAATTATAATAGAGAGGAAGCGGCTGCGAAGCGGAACTCTTATGAAGGTGTACTCAATCATTCAGGAACTTATAGTAATGAGTTATCCCGGTCTCCTTCTGTAAAACAGAAACCGAACTCTTACGAAGATATGAGAAACGTGGGCGGTGCAACAGCTGCTTCTGTAACGCCCAAGAGGAACTCATACGAAGGTGACAGTAAGAAGATGAAAGTACCACCGCCCGCACCTCCAAGGCGTGGGTCGACGTTGACACCCCAAGATAAACCACCCATTGTTAAAATACCGCAACAGTACCAGCCAAGGAAATCAAATCCGACGACGCCGTCCGCAAGCGACGCGTACAAGCAACAAAACAGAACAGGTAACTATGGCATGAATTTCTTTATTTTGTTTATTTTGATTCGTTTCCAGTTTTGTCATTTATTGAATGTACATGCATGTGATATATCGACCCTTTTTTATATACCTACTGAACTTGCACTCGGTTTTATTTTTTTGTTATGAGAGTATTTCTTTGCGGCAATTTCCTCTTGACTAAATTTCCTATAGTCTCTGATTGGGTTACCGATTTCTTTCTCTCAAACATACTTGACTGAAATTTTAATTCATCTACTAGTTAGTTTATTTTACCCAGACTCCTCCACACAGGTTAAGTTTTAACCCAGCGGGCAAAATCGCGAAAAAGCACATGTGGAGGAGTGTTTTTCTTTTTAAACGGTAAGCAGTCCGCCCGCTGGGAATGAATGTCAGTTATACTGATGTGGACCTTTGGTTCGCAATGTATCTGTATGCTTTATATTCCAAGGCCGTGATGTTTCTACTTGTTTGATTGATGATGTTTGAAACTGCATGAAATACATTTGTCCCCTATATATTATTTATTTAGCTAGTCAGCCTTTTGGATCTAATGTCGTCTTGACAACGAACCCTCATATGTATAATTGAAATTATCTACTCTCTTTATTCTTTCGTTTAATAGTCAGTTGCCATAACTAAATTAGGTTTGAAACGAGGTGGAACACGGTGAAATTAATCCTAGTAGGGTGGGAAACTTTCAAACGTTAGATAAATTTCGGAGGGAGAAAGGGGTCGAAATATCACCAAAAGTGGCGTTAAGTGACGTCGATACGTAACGCTCGGAGGTGGGAGGGAGGAAGGGGTAGAAATTTTATTAAAAGTGCGTTAAGTAACGGTTGGGTGTTCCCGTATATTCAACTACAATTTACATTTTAAATGTATTCAGCAGTCAATGTAGCTAGATTCCAATCCGCTACATCTATAACTATGCTACGACGATTAAGCCCTTCGTGCGAGAAACTCAACTCACTCCAAAAATTACGGAAAGTTTTTACTGAAAACACTGAACAGGACATCCTTATTAACATAATAAAATAACTTATATCATATGTTACTTGTTTCATTGACATTACTAACAACTAACTGAGCGCCAAAGCAACAAAAATGCTATTTTGTTGGAATTAAACATAGATTTCATAAAGATAGTATTTTTGACCGCCGAGGCATGCCACAAACATCTGACAGCTCCAAATAGTATAAAGTGTTACATTATTCCATATTATCAATTGAATATCCGAAACATTCATCGACTCGCTTGATCATGTACATATAAAATGTATACATATTAATGGAATTTAATGATTCAACATGAACATTGATAATGCATATTGGTCACCTGTACTTGTTTCGTGATGAATTTTACTTAAATGATGACGACCTTCTTGAGTAAGGAAATCTGAATAATTGAGAGAGGCCTGACTAAAGTTTTGTCCGACTACTGCATAATTATTTATTTGCGACGGGAATATTATATAGTAATAATTTTCTAGGCAGCTAAGAGATATTTTGTACAGTGATTTTAAGCTCTCTACATCTTTTTACTTACTTATTGCAGTACTTTAGGTTGAATTTTAAATTTACTTATAGAGAAGTTTAAGCTAAATGTTAGCATACAGATCTTTATGTTAACAGAGGCTCGCTGGCTTTATTTGATTATAAGAGATGTGTGGATCTCGTGATAGTTTCAGGACACAAACGTTGTCAAAATTGCGGGATTGGCAATGAGTTGTAGAATTTTTGGATCCATGCTGTAAATTTGGTTACATTAATAGCAACTATCATTGCCCTATTCTATCTTATAGACTGTCTCGGGTTTTTTTTTCCTTGTAGACGTTCGATAAAGGAGCAATAGTATGTGTGACTGGAGCTATACCTTATCGGACAAAAAGATGTCGGAAAACATTTTCTTCTGACAAAAAGAGACGAAAATTCCATTTAAATAAATTGGTAAAAACCCTAAACGGAGGCGTGGAGGAGCACCAGCGTGCCGTTTAAACAGAAAACACTCCTCCACATGCGTTTTTTAACGATTTTGCCCACTGGGTTTTGAACGAAGGCCGATAGACCAAGTTGAGGACAAAAAATTTGTCCGATGGAAAACAGTAAGCTGCTATTCAGTAATGATAGATTGTAGAATATATTAAAAAGTGATTGATTTAGTGATTACCTAAAGATAGAGCGTTGAAGTCATTTCGAGCAAAACGTATCTCAGGATGAAAATTGTTGTTGTTTTTACCTTTTCTACAATTTAGGATACCACAGGTAGTTCTTTGACTGACAGTAACTAACGAAACGAGGTACTAACATTTATTTATTTACACTTTTTAATAGATTTTTCCAGAAAAAAATTGTATCTACGGGGTTGAAGATTTTTCTTGCCCCACTGAAAATTCGTACCTTATTGGACAAAAAAAATGTCGAACAAAATTTTTGTCGGACAAACGGACAAAAGTTCATTTTTTAAAAACTTGATTTTAAATAAAAATCACATGAATCAGGGTGTCTAAAATGTTTTATGGTAATAATAAATTTGGATTGACAAAACTTTTCGTCGGACAAAATTTTCGTCACCTCCCGAAAAATCCGTCACTTTTGTCCGACATTGTTTGTTCGATAAGGTAAGGTAAG